>LWDY01000032.1:0-117500 GCA_001624995.1 Puccinia horiana | reverse complement strand
CACTACAAAAGTCAGTCCAAATTGAGCCAAGGTTTCAAAAGGGATTACGACACATTTGTGGCCTGCCGTGATGCTAGTGGTTTTGGTTGGGATGAAGTTTGCTGTGAAGTCACTGCGTCTGACAATGTCTGGGAACACTATTTGGGTGTAAGCTTTTCACTGCTTTTAACTGATCTAGAGCATTCACTTGCTAATTGATGATGGCTTTTAGTCGCATCCACATGCAAGAAAGTTTCAAGGGATTCTGTTCCCTGAGTTCCGCAAGTTGGATATCATCTTTGGATTGTCGGCGGCTACACTACGGGTGACTCAGCAGGGCTTACTATTACCCCCACTGCCATCTTCCTTCAATAACGATACTGGTAACTCCACTGATACTTCACTCAACCATCAACCAAATGTCGAAGGGCCCAGCATGAGCCCCACCGCCTATCTGTCACGCAGCCATGAAAAAAAGACCCAGTCGCCGACACCATTGACGGACTTGTAGGCTTTTTGGAAACTCAACACAAAAAGAGCCTGCTTCAACTTGGGCCCCTAATACAACTACAATTTCAATCAAAAAAACCTACTCATATGTTCCCAAAGCCATAACCCTATATCAAGAAGAACACACCAGCAAAGCCAGCCAGCATGAAGCATGTGATGCTTTTGAGGTGCTCCGAAACAATTTGAATGCTCAAATCTTTACCGGAATCAAAGATTCAGAATTGCAATCAGGATGGTTACAAAAACAGATCAACAAGATGCACGCCATGTCCGAGTCATAAATTCATCCAATATATTGGGATAGGCTTGTTGTCATTTTTCTTTCATTTTCCCTCATTGTTTCTCATTTTTTCATTCATTTTCTCATCATTTCCCATTGTTTCATTCCTTTTTTTGTGTCTCCTCAGCTGGGTGTTACTTCAGAAATGATGAATTCATTGCAAATATAAACAATGTGACAGATTGACAAAAAAAGACGAGTTGAATTAAGAAATCAAGAGGCAGGCTTGCAGAAATTGATCATCTGCGTTGTTGAGCCTGTATGATGGAGGTGTATTGGGTGCACATTGCTTCGGCAATGGAGTCACACCAGTTCTCCGCTTCTTCTCGTTCACGTTGGGTGAATGTCTGGAGGATTATCCACTTCCGATTTAATGTCATCATCTTGATCAGGTTGCAAAAATTCATCGGTCTCTGAGCCATTTTGTAGAATGTTGATGTTGTGAATCACAGCACAAGCAAGTACCATGCTGTATTGCTGCTCAAGTTTGTACTCATTTACTGCACTGAAAATTTTGAATCGTTGCTTAAACACCCCAAAGCATCGCTTGATTACATTGCGGAGGCTTGAGTGCCTCAAGTTGAAAAGTTCTTCTGTATTTGATGGCCTATAAAGAAATGCAAGTATTGATTAACAAGGTGATGAACAAGGATAGAAAGAACAGTGATGAAGCGGATTTACCTCAGGCCAGCTTGTGCCTGTCATTAACCAAAATAGATGTGCACTACAGGAATTGAACCCGTGACCCCAAACTTCATGGGTGATGCTTTAACCACTAAGCTAAGTGCGCTGATGCTTGCTGGGCTCATTTCATCCAGACATTATCTGCTGTTATGCTTGTATTTCCTGGGATGATAAGTCTTATTGACATTGCTTATCACTATATCAGGGTCAAGTCTTACAAAGAGTGGGTGCCAGACTGCTTAGAGTAGAATGTAATATAACAGTGCCTGCTCTCACAAATTATACCTAGTTCCTCGATAGGGGACTAGGATCCCTTCTTCAAGACCATAGCCAGCATCGGCCGAGTAAAAATGCCCAGTGGGTATCTGGAAGTCTTTAGATTGAGTGTCACTTAAAACTCAAGTTTCATGTGCTTTCCCCTCCCAGCCAACTCGCATGTAAGTGAACTTCATGCTGAAGTCACAAATAGCCAGGACGTTCTGGGATAAAAAGCCCTTGCAATTCTGATGTGAAGCTGCCTTATGAACCTGTACTTTTGAAGGGATATGAATGCCATCGCGTGCACCCAAACACTTGTCGAAGAATGGTGAAAATTTAGGGTTTGACTTGATGTGATGATGTGTCCTGACAAGGGAAGGAGCCCGCATAAATTTTGGTCCAAGCTGAACTAACAAGTCCAGGATATGTTGGAATACCCTTTCAATCGGAGTCATTAGCTACCCATGTTATTAGTACCTAAACGTTGAGATGAATAATGACTCACTTAGAAATTGTCTGGCCTGAATGTTGGAATTGGTATTGTCAGAGGTGGGTTATTCCGGTAAGATCAAAGTCCACTCGATGGAAGTTGACTGGTATTGACCAGTGGCTCCAAGTCGTAGAAGAGTTCTAATCCGAGGAACTCACACCCAGCCGGTGATGAATTTGAGAAGTTCAGGCTCGAGGATCCAGACAGTGATGTGTTGATTTGAGAGGGTCGAGCTAGCTTGGAGTAGTGATATGTTGATGTATCTTCAAGCTCAAGAGGAATTAGTAAATAAATTGATTATTATTATTGTCTCTTCTGAAAGTCTAGGGAGCAGTAGAGTTCAGTAAGTACAACTTTAAGTATCTGGCTTGTACAGTTGACTAGATTCAAGCATATCTAAAGTATGTTAATAATGAAATCAGTGAAATGAATGTGAAATATGAAAATGAAAAGAAGAAATAAAAGAAGTTGAAAAAGATTGCAGATGGTGTAGTAAATTGATGAGTTGGCCAGTCTAGGGGTGACTGAGATTTGCTTGCCAGCCGACAGGTCTTGTGTTTGGCGGTTGGAATTGTTGTGGCCAACAATATACATGAAGATCCCGAGTTGTTCTTCTATTGGCAATAGTTTGGAAACCAGTTCATCTTGAATATTCAATAATTTGCCACAGATGAAGCAGAATGTTCCTGCAGATAGACGGAGGACATCGATTGTCCGACAAGGATTTCCAAAGAGTAATGACTGGACATATGCATAACCACAGAGGGGAAAATTGTCATAGGGGATCCGTCTGGATGTGTGTCGTCGCAACCAAGTGAGGAGAATTGCTACTATGGCCACAACAATTTGTTAAATGCGTATGAAGTTGGATTCATCCATAATGTGCTGAAAGTGAGGGATGTGAGAATGTATGAGGGGAGATGGATGGATGATAGGAAAATGACTCACGGTTTACAACAGTGCAAGACAAACACTCAACTGGTTTGAGTTGGTAGTTTACAACTTGCTTTGTAAACTAATTTTTTTTCAATTACGACGCTGACAAATGCGGCCTAAATCTTATGGTTCTCGACAGGTCCCTGCCAAATCTTGCATTTAAGAACTTATGAAATTTTTTCCAATATGATATTTGAACACTATAACTGTATTGATGAGTATTTGAGGACGTGCAGATGAGGTGCCCCCGTATGATATTCTGTTGTTCAAGATTGATACAGCTAAATACAGCTATTATGTTTTAAGGTGCTGGGGATGGATCATCAAATACCTTGCAAACCTTATTCTTGTTTGACGGTTGGAGATGGAAGATAAATAGTCCATCAGATTGTGGGCCCAATCCAGGCCTTTCCAAAGGTCTAATTGGCAACCAGGATTTGTAACAAGAAGATGGAGGGAAACACCGGAGAAGATTTCCCCCACCAAAAGTGCAAAACCTCTCACGCCAAAGTAGGGACTTTAGCTGCAAGCACCTCCTTCAGAGGCTTGCTTCGCAAGGGGCACACACCAGCCCCCCGATTGAGGGGCTGGTGTTAATCTAGAGTAGGGTCTGCATGGGTCTTAAAAATAAAATATGTAGAAGGAGATGGAATGGAATGGATCAAGCCCTCTTTGGGGCATGGCTCACAATTCTAACATCAGGTTAGCTAACTGTGACGTGCCGGCGCATCACCATCATTGGTAACAAAATCTCAAGAAGTCGTGTGAGGAGGAGATTTAGGGTTTCTCTGAACTTTGTTTGTAATCAGATTAGGTTTCAAGATTTTGTCTATTTGAACTCAGTTGTACCTAGCCCGACTTTCCTTTTCCTCACCAATAGGTGATTATCTTTCTCCCTTCCTTTGCTTCGTCGTCCCATCATAGCCTCCTCAGCTCACCGCGCTCAACCGGTACTTTACAGGTCTGCTTTCATTCTTTTCTTTTCTTCTGTTTCTTACATCCTTTTATCTTGTTTTCTTTCTTCTCTTGCCTTGCTCTTCTTGCTCATCCTTTCTCCTCTCTTCTTCCTCACCAATAGGTGATTATATTTCTCCCTTCCTTTGCTTCGTTGTTCCATCATAGCCTCCTCAGCTCACCGCACTCAACCGGTACTTTACAGGTTATGAGCCCAGCGCTCTTGAGCTAGGAGTACTTAGGAGTCAAACAAAAATTCCCCCTTCTGTTATACAATCACCGTGGCTGAACAATCAAACCAGCCATACCAAACTCGAGTCAGATCATCCTCTGAGCTAGGAGATCTTAACCCTTCAGATTCTAGTCCAGGTTCTCTTCATTCCATCAAATCAGAAGACAAATCTACCGACTCAAACCCGTATCCCAACCCTTCCTCTCAGGTTCCAATCGTCATCGTGTCAGAACTTGATCCATCCTAAATCAAATTAGTCACCAAGAAGCTAGATGTCGATAACTTTTCCGCCTGGTGTTGGGGCATCATCACAGCCCTTGGGTATGAGAACCTTGACGACTATGTTCTGATGGAGCTTCAAAGAGGACAACATCAGTTTTGAAGATTTCTTGAAGGAACTGGAAGTCAAGATTTGAAGGCAAAATGATGCCCAACTACAACTTGCCACCGCGTCCAAGGCCTTAGCTGTCTCGTCCTATTCTCCCACTCAAAATCCATCCTCATCCTCCCTCTCAAATAACAAACGAGGGAAGAGGGCATACTGCTCCAGAGGTACACACAACCCGGAGACTTCACATTAAGAAGCCAATTGTTGGCAGATCCATCCCGAGAAGGCCATTGCCTTTCATCAATCCCAGATCGACCGTGTTCAGACTAGAAATCAACCATGGGCAAGTCTGAGTACCAATCTAGAATTCGAAGACAGTATCATTCTGGATAGCGGGGCTACTGGCCATTTTCTCAAACATCAATCCTACTTCCACTTGTTATCCACCACTCAGTCCTCAGTCTTCGGGGCCAACAGAAATGCCATCCCAATTCTAGGTTTTGGACCTGCCACCATCTCTACCGCACTTGGACCAGTCTTGCTCAGTCTAGCCTACTACGCGCCACAATTCTCCAACTCCCTTATTTCCCAGACCCACTACACGGGTCATGGATATTCGGTGATACCAACAGCAAGCAGTGAACACTTTGAATGTTGAAAGGGAGACTCAGTCATCTTCACTGGCTCTACCTCAGACAACATATTGCTCATTGACACTAATCCGCTCCGAGCTTTTGCCATCCAACTGCATGACCCTCTTGACATACATCGAGCCCTTGGTCACCCCAGCTTACCCAACTTGAAGAAAGCCTTCCCCACTCTATCCGTCTCCGACCTCGCTTGTGAAGATTGCAACCAAGCGAAAATGCATCAACAGTCCTTCAAAGGAAACTTTCCTGTCTTCGACGCCCCTCTAGACTGTATCCATATGGACCTGTGTGGCCCAATTACACCTGCGTCAAAAGGGGGGAACTCGTACTTCCTTAAGATTATTGATGGATCTTCCAAATATCAATTTATCTACCTGATGCAGTGTAAGTCTGAAACTTTTTGGCTCTTCCAAATCTTCCTGCACCAAGCTGAAACCTTCACAGAACAGAAACTCAAAACAGTGGTTTCTGACAACAGCAGAGAGTTCTGTAATCTCTTCAAAGATTGTGGCATCCAGCACCTGACATCCGTGCCCTACACCCCATAACAAAACCCTATGGCTGAAAGAGGCAACAGGACAACAATTGAAAAGTCTCGGGCCCTACTCTCAACCAGTGGGCTATTGCTGGACTGGTGGGGGGAGGCGGTTAAACTGTCCGTCTTTCTGGAAAATCAATCACTGTATAGCTCCCTGAAGTTTGTCTCTCCCTATGAGATATGGCACAAGAGAAAACCAGACCTAACCAACCTTATTCCCTTTGGTTGCAGGGCTGTGGTTCATCAAGACCAGCGGAAAACGGGTTCCAAACTGGCTCCGAGCAGTGTTGAGGCCATCTTTATCAACTATGATGGTCATCATCACTCCTACAAGCTCTGGATTCCGAGCACCGACAAGATGATCATCACTCATCATGTCCAATTCTTCCCCAAATCTTTCCCAATGAAAGCAATTGGCTCCCCTCCGGCGTCAAACTCAGCCCTCTTTGATTACACTGCGCTTGATAATCTACTAAACTATCCTGCTGCTGAACCTGCCCACTGCCCTGACAACCAAGCTGATGCAAATTGGGACCCTCTTCCTCAAACAACAAGGAGACGAGTCCACTCTCAACCGATAAGCTCCCTGATGCCAAAGGTTACGCTTATGTTCCACACTACTAAAAGGCGCCAAAAGACATCTCATGGGCAGTGGACCAGTCCAACATAATTAAGGGTCCTCGCACAAGACACCGGGGCAAGCCCGCCTCCTCAAAGGATCCGAAAACATACAGCAACATCCTAGGCAGGGTTGATGAAAATGAGTGGCTCATGGTGGTGGAGGTGGAACTTGGAAATATGAAGCGTCACAAGGTATGGGTCGCTTCCCCCAAACTCCCCGGAACTCAACAGCTAGACACAGTTTGGGTGTTCAAGCGTAAGTTCAACACGGATGGTGAGCTTCTCAAATATAAAGCTCGCCTATGTGTCCAAGGCTTTTGACAGATTGAAGGTATCAATTACAACAACACCTTTACCCCCACTGGCCCAGTTGCCACCCTATGGCTATTGCTCGGCATTGCTGTTGTCAAAAACTTTGACATCCAACAGATGGATGTGCACTGTGCGTCCCTGAAGAGGACATCTTCATCAAGGTCCCCAATGGCTTAGGTGTCAAGCTTCCACCAGGACATGGCCTAAAGCTACAGAGGTTGCTCTACGGCCTCAAGAAAAGCCCACACTGCTGGTACAAGGCACTCAAAGATTTCTTCACCACCACAAATTTTCATCCCTCCGTTGTTGGCCCATGCTTATTCATTCATGCGGTTTCCACTTGACCTTGCTTTGTGTTTGTACACAAAGAAGACCTAGTAATTGTAGGCCCTGATTTCTGTTAAAACAAACACAGGTAGTTGGGACTGATGTTCACAGACTATCTGTGACACGTGAGTCAATCACAAAGATAAATGTGGTTTTAGATTCAGTGAGTCAGAAAATCAGGATGAGGAACTGAGTGAGCTAAATACAACTAGGTTGAAGCATATACTCAGTGCAAGCATCTTAACAATGTCGACTTTCTCAAACAACTCATCAAGCAAAGATTTGAGATGGAAGACTTAGGGGCATGCAAGTCACCCAAGACCATGCCACACAGACTATTTTCCTTAGTCAAGATCAGTACACCAGAGAAATACTCAATGAATTCCAGCTGCTCGACTGCAAAGCCACCTCTACTCCTCTTCCCATCAACACCATCACCATACCTGTCAAAGACGCTCAGGTGGATCCAGGCTTTAACTACAGACGGGGAGTCGGACTCCTGCAATACCTGGTCCAGTGCACTTGGCCAGACCTGGCATTCACAGTTAGCTTTCTCTCCCAATTCCTCAACCAGCCCAGCAAAACTCATCAAGAATGCTTGACTCACACTCTTTGATACCTACAACAATCAAAAGACTACGCCCTTAAACTTGGTGCTGTCTCCACCACAAATCACCAACTGTTTGCTTATGCGGGCGCAAGCTACGCCACAGCAACTAGCTCTGACTCATTTTCTGGAAGTGTGGTCTTGCACAATAGTCTCATTGGGTGGTGCTGTCACAAGCAGAACGATGAAGATGTGCTGGCTCTGTCCACCACCGAGGCAGAATACAAAGCCTGCTCCGAGACCGGCCAAGACCTTTGCTGGGCCGATCCACCCAGCCCTAGTTGGATTTTGAGGCGGTGAATTGGGTGGTTGCGAGTATGAAGAGATAGAGAGAAAAATGAAAGAGGAGCTTTGGTGACTTGTGTTTCTCAAGGAGGTGGGTCTGAAGAGAAAATGCTCTGACTCAATGAATTGATTTTAATGAGGAAGAACAACTACTTAAACTAACATCATTTGTCACACATGTGACAGGACACAAACAACTCATCTGAATCACTACACTGGACCAGGACATGAAACATCTGACTAAAAGACTACATTGCTTGTAGACAGGACAACATTCATCTGAATGGAGGAAACTACACTGTCCTCCACTAGGAAAACCAACTTTATTGTTATTGTTTTTATGAGAGAAAAGAGAGGGGAAGAGAAAGAGGGAAGGTACCGGAAGGGGGAGACTGAGAGCAGATAATGAAAAGGGAAAACTAAGGGCCTATATTCCGACATCCATCCCTCCCCAAAACATCAAGCTCTACTGCGACAATCAGGGCACGCTCGCCCTGCTGAAGAACTCAGTATACCAACATTGAACTCGCCACATCAATGTGCACCATCACTGGCTTCGACATCATATTGAACAAGCCAAGAATTTCACAGCTGAGTGCGTCCGCACATAGCAAAACATAGCAGACTTTCAGACAAAACCGCTAGCCCCCAATCCGACTCGCCTTGCCATTGGCAAGGTCCACCTGGGGGGCCCAAATGCCTGATGAGCAGGGGGGGATGTGATGCTGCGGCGTATCACCATCACCAGTAACGGAAGCTCAAGAGGTCGTGTGAGGAGGAGATTTAGGGTTTCTCTGAACTTTGTTTGTAATCAGATTAGGTTTCAACATTTCGTCTATTTGAACTCAGTTGTACCTAGCCCGACTTTCCTTTCTCCTCTCTTCTTCCTCACCGATAGGTGATTATCTTTCTCCCTTCCTTCGCTTTGTTGTCCCATCATAGCCTCCTCAGCTCACCGCGCTCAACCGGTACTTTACACTAACCCCCCCTAACCCGCATTTTTAACGAGTGAATGCGGATGCTCTAAACAAGAACCTAGTTGTTTCCCTACATATTGTGTTTTTAGAAAAGCTTGGACGGCACAAATCCACTTTTTGTTTTGGAACCCATACTTTTATCTAGTTTTGTAGGTGGTTTTGTCCTGACGGCTGTCAGATAGGACCAACAGTTTAATCTGCCTCCAAGGCTTTTTTCCGCTGGTAGGCCATCTTGGAGTTGGATGAAGGAGAAAAGGAGCTTGAATTTGGAACCAGGACACAATTCTTACTCTGCCAACACCCTGGGAGGCAGCCCCTGTAACATCGCGATGGAACAGCTGCAAGCACTAGGCTCCACTTGTGGTTAGACCACGGGAGAGACTGCAAAAAGACTGTGAGATACTTCTTGGCAGAAACAAGACTGTCAAATGTTAATGAATAAATCTGTATATGCATAGAACAAAAAGGATTCGTCAGAATCCGTCCAAGTTTTTCTGAAAACACAATACGTCGTTTTGTGGCCCGCATCTTGTCTTTCGGCTTACCCTCTGAGCGCATGGCCCAATTTCTTTTCTCCCGAGATTAGGAACCGGAACCGGGCGCAGAGGAAGCCAACTGCGCCGTCGGGTCATGTATCAGTGATACTACCATTCTTGAGTTTTCTCCGATAAGTCCTCCACCTATGTAGGTCATGCACTCGGGGTGAACAATTCCCTGGAAAATTTCAAGAATGGCGATGATCGGAAACTGGCCCAAACTCAAAGCGGAAAACCGCTCAAGTTAATTGATGGAAGTTCCCGCCGCATGCATATCTTTTTATCTCAACCGATTTGAGATTATTGAGCAAAGAAATTCATGTTTCAATTTCACTACAACCGATAGGCCTCTGACTACTGCCTCAAAAAAAAAAAAACGAAGTGATTGGTCACCGCCGGGTTCAACCATGCCGGGAGCGGCGCTAAGCTGCAAATGTCTCTTTTGCCTTTTCCCTAGCTTCGTTAGCTTTTCCTCCAGTTCCGAGTGAGCATATCGAAATCAAAGTTCACGCTGGTGAAGATTGAGAAACATGGATCGTGCGGTGAACTGGACAAGGGGTCAGGGGTTTCCTAAGAGTTTGATCAGCCCAACCGAGTTTACGTACAAGCTATCAGGAGCCTTTTGTGGGTAACGTTTTTGCCCCAGGGAAACGCTATCTGGTCTTCAGGCCTTCTGGTATTAACCCCGAAAGGAATTAAGTCTTGTGGCATGAACTAGAACTTTTTGCAAGTGCAGACGCCGTTTTCTATATCGAAGACCTAGAAAGTACCATGTTGGAAAACCGTACCGTGGAGATTCTGCCAATAATGCATCAGATGCAAACTGCTGAGAATCGTCTCAAGTAAGCAAAGATGTGGTTTTTAATAACCTTGTGATCGTACCAGCTTGTGTGTAAATTTGTACGGCCTTTTTCGTAATTTCAAAGATCTCTTGACCCGTCTATGCTCCTACCTCATGCAATCAAACGTGTAGGGAACAACGTCAACGATTACCAGTGAACCCCAGTGATTCGCATGTGAAGCTTGGACTTTGATACCTTGTTGAGCTCCTAATCCATCTACCCATCGGTTAGAAGTGAGGCGCCTGAGGTGTTTCCACTGGATGGAATCATTTATGTACCTCCTGGTTGTTAGCTACTGTTCTTCACTTGAAATCTCGATCACCCCAGTGAGTCTGACAATCTCTCAGATATAACTAAACTCCATCCTTCGCAAATCGATTCCACATTTAACTCCGAATTTGCTACTGAAATCGGTTAAAAGTTATCTTTTCCAAAGTTGAAACGACAAAGCAAGCAACGCACAATCGCCTTCCTGGTTTAGTTACTGTGCGTGTTTTTCTTTTTTTCAGAAAAAAAAAGAAATATCCGTCAATCATAGTCACTCAAGGCTTTCTTGATTTAGGAATATAATCATAAAATGGAGAGCATTCGTTACAATGTCTCCCTCGCGGGCGATCTTTTCTCTCCTTACCAGGCCCCCTCGAAGTTCTTCGATAGCATTCTATCGGATGTCATCAATCACCCTTATCCGCCAGTCCCCATTAAACTCCCAATCAGCCAAAGACTCTTCGAATTTACCATGAGACCAGAGCTTCCATTTACAATTGTATGCGGATATCTGGCTTTGATCGCGTTTCTCAACAAAAAGCAAGATGGAAAGAATCGTATGAAGGGACCGTGGTGGAAAGCAGTCTTGTTACTGCATAACATAATCTTAGCAGTGAGCAAATTTTTTAACAAGACGGAAATTGCTTCTACAATCTCTTTTTTTTTGTTTGAAATTTCGTCCAGGTCTACAGTGGCTGGACTTTCCTGGGAACAGGGCCCGCAACGATCAGTTATTTTCTGAGAGGATACCAAACCGCAGGAGTTCCCGGGCTAGTCCACAACTTTTGTGATAGCTCCATGGCACTTTGGGACGAAGTTTTGGCGAGGTATACTTACATGTTCTATCTCAGCAAATTTTGGGAAATCCTGGATACGTTGATTTTGATTGGAAAAGGGAAGAAAGCTAGCATATTACAAGAGTATCATCATGCCGTAAGAACTTTGATTGGAGAAATTGAACCTATCCGAAAATACATTGACCCACTCATTTTAAAACTTGCAATCCAACATTACCATAGGGTGCTATTCTGACGGTCTGGAGTGGTATGAGATACGAATCTCCGGCGGCTTGGCTGTTCATCGTTTTCAACAGCCTGGTACACACCATCATGTACACGTATTACGCGCTCTCGGTTGTTCATATTCCGGTGCCAGGGATATTAAAACGCTCGTTAACCAAAATCCAAATCACTCAGTTTTTAGTTGGAGGAAGCCTTGGCGCTCTCACTTTGTTACTGCGGCTTCCTAAAAAGCTAAGCGAAAAATTCGAGTGGCAACCCGTCTTGGCCAACCATCCGTTTGCCTCGGACAGATTAGGACAAGGATTTAAAGAAGATCTCTGTCTCCATACCCCTGGTCAAAAGGTGACGGTTCTCGGTGGAGTGGGATGTATGTATACAAGCTCACTTGAGACCGCGATATCATGGCCAGGATGCATATACTGATAACATGTTTACATTTTGTGTTTTTGTTTCGGTGATCGTAGATCTGATTCCCTTGACTGGGTTGTTCATCTCATTCTACATACAATCCTATCAGAAAAAGACAAATAAGATAATGCCATCGGTAAATCCAATAGAAAAGAAGGCCTCGGTTGAAAAACATTAGTGCGCCTTATTTTATAGAAAAATTTCCTTCAAATGAACCGTGATTTATGATATTAGCAGCCTTCTAAAATAAATGAATTACTGTCCACCTCTTTCACAATCACTAATGTGCTTTTAGAGTATGTACAACCCTGATATTCAAATATAATCCCAAAATTTTCTGTCAAATTGATGCACATTGGAAAGATAAATTCCTTGAATTTTTATTTGTTGAGAATACTTCTCCATTTTAACTTGTTACTACCAAAATGATATCACACTTTATTAGAATGGTACACACCGCTAAGATACAGATTTTATCTAGATATAAATCAGCAAGTTGTTGAGCTGGTTTGAAATTTGTGGATAAAGAAATTAGGAAAGAGAATGTAAAGAAGAATTTCCATATGAGGACAATGGATGACTTCCCTTCCATCTACAGTGGCGGTAGTCATGTTACTGTACATGTTTTCCAGGTGTTCGGAATGTCGAGGGTAAAAAAACTGAAAAAAAGGTAGAGCAGGGGGCTTGGCAGCCCAAAAAAAGTGTTTTATGGGTCAATTATCTTGGTTTGTCCATCAATTTCCACTCAAGTTCACCCAGAATGGCTGTTAAAAAGACCCACATAGCTCAGCGGAAGAAAGGAATAGTGGATTTTGAAGTCCATACTATTGATTTAGGGAGTCTAAGTACATACATGTGGGCTTACAGGGATTCCTAACCCCATGTGTTCAAAATTTTGCCTACAAAGAAAAAAAAAACTTGAAACACTGCAGCAGCACCTTATTCCTTATAGACATAGAATCTACATGAGAAAAGCCCAAAACTATGTTCAAACTGAACATATGACCCCCTGAGCCCGCAAGGATTAGGCCTGCAGGCCGAGTCTAGTTTTGGTCGCAGGTGTGTACAGTAACAACGGTGGGCCGCTATGCTACACCGCGCTTTTTTCAAAAAAAGCGCAGCTTAGCGGCCTTTTTTGAAGCCCAATAGCAGCCTTGTAGGGCCACTACGCTGTGTTTCACAGCTTTTAGCAGGTTTTTCGGCTAAAAAGTGCTGTAACGGCCTCATTTTTTGAGACCAGGCACGTAGTGATAGCACTACATCCGCTGAAAGCCAGCAGAAACCTGTTAGCTGTAGAAGAATTGTGCTACGGGTAGTGTAGCTGGCCCACCGTTGACAGTAACATGCCTACCGCCACTGTACAGCCCCCCTGTAGAGCCAGATGCCAGAGCTGAATTGCAGTTGAAAATCTAAAAATTTAGCTTTTCCACTTTCAAATTAAGATCTGCAAATGGCGAGGGGAAGTCTTCCAATGAGATGATGAAGTGTGTCAGAGGTGGGTTACTCCAATAAGATCAAAGTGCTCTCAATGGATATAGTGTTGACCAGTGGCTCTAAGTCATAGAAGGATTCTAATATGAGGAATTCATGCCCAGACAGTGATGAATTTTGAGAGGCCCAGGCCTACATTTCTGTAAAGTGATAAGTTGATGTCATAGTAAAAAGGCTAGCTTGGAGTAGTGATTTGCTGATATATCTCAAAGCTAAAGGTGAATAAGTAAAAATGATGATGATTAGCTTCTCCTCTGAAAGTCTAGGGAACAACAGAGTTCATTCAGTGAAACTTTATATATTAGGCCTGTAACGTTGACTAGATACAAGCATACTTAAAGTATGTTAAAAATAAAATCTTTGAAATAATGTGAAACATGAAAATAAGAAGAAAAACAAAATTAAAATCAAGAAAGACTGCAGATGGTGTAGTAAATGTATGACTTCTCTTTGATCTACAGCCCCCCTGTACAGCCAGATGCCAGAGCTTATTTTCAGGGGAAAAGCTAAAAATTTAGCTTTTCCACTTCTAAATTAAGATCTGCAGGGGCTGCAGATGGTGAAGGGAAGTCTTCCAATTGATATGTTGACCTGTAGCTGTTGAATATTTTCTCAGGTCAAGATCCCAAAGAGTGGGGTGGAAAATAAGTCAGAAGAAACAGTGAGATTAGGTTGGAATCTAATTAGCTGACATTCTGTCCTCAGGGGGTTTTTTTTTTCTAATTCAATGTTTTCTGTCCTATTCATTATCTCACCAACCTCTGTCCCACATGCACATTGCATAATCAAAAACAAGTTCACCACTTTAATTTTCATATCAACAGGGATGCTTTCATGGAGATTGCATGCAATTGCCTACCAGGGTACAAAGGGGCCCTTTTGTAGTATGGTAGGCTATTAAATTTAACTACCATTAAAATATCCCTGGTGTATTCATCCATCAACCAACCTTAACACTGCCATAACAATTTCCTGGCTTTAGGGTATCCCAGTTCAACTAAGATATACCCAGTGTATTTGAACTTGGTTGATATCAACTGATGAAACAGAAATAAAAGGTCCTTGGAGCTATGTTACATTAGTCAAAAGCAAACAATTTGATATTGGTTGAGTGCATTCCAGTTTAAATGGGATACACTGAAACCAGCACTGGGACTTTATGATCATTAAGCTCATTTATCACTCCACTTGTTAGTTTGATGCTTTTCTGAAGCCAAAAAACTGATTATGTATTTTAAATCTCTCTGTCTAACAATTTTGTTTTCTTTTGTTGAAATGTCTTATTCTTGTGATGATAAATCTGATAATGAATTTATTGATCTTGGGGGGCGGGGACAACTACCTGGGGACTTGAAATGATTTATCACATGTATCATGAAAGAATAAAAAGAGCCCATTAAAATAAACAAAAAGAAAAATAACATCATCTTCTTGTTTTACATCATTATTTCAGCCTGATTTCTCTACAATTTTCTGGTTTTCCATACCTTGCATTTTATTGCATTTTAGCTATTGTTAGGTTTGTAAATTTGGTGTAAATTGTATCAAGTCAAGCTAATTTTAAATTTTACCCTAAAAACTTGTTATTGAAGAAAGGTTACAATGTTTTTTGGTTTAGCATTGATTAGTTTGAATTAACAAGAACAATTTTGTCCAAGGAAAATCTTTCACTACACTGACAGTCATTTTATTGAAACTAGAGTTCAAAGTGGCTTTGCCCCCCCCCCCTTGTTGATATGTTGTCATATGACAGATTCAGCTTCACACTCAGCACTCTGGATCTTCCTTGCATTTGGCTAAGAATGCTTTTCTACCATGCTTTCGCCATCAGCAACTTTCAAGCTTTTGGTTAATCCTCGGGTTGCATATAACATCACCTATGCACCCTCAGCAATTTTCAGTGCTCTCTCAAAGTTACTTTCCAAACCTTCGAAGATTCGATAGCACATTGCTTTTCAGTTATGCAAACAAAAGCAAGACCAATAACCCTCTTTCCAGTCTTCCTTTCTTTTCGGCATTACTCTTTCATGCACTTAACCTCCTTATCCGGATCCGTGCATTCCCTCTTTGAACTTTCAAACTTTGACGCACAGTCCTCAAACTTCAAACTTCACTTCACTCACTCTTGCACCCATCGCACTTACCCCTGCTTGGTCCTCCCATCCTGGACTCCTCGCCTTGGTGTTGCTTGACCTCTTTTCATTTCTTCTGCCTTGACCCTATGACCTCACATCTTGTTTGAACCTATTTCATACCTTTGTAGTCTCACTTGTATTTATTATATAAGCTGTCTGATTCCATGCTTTCCATCTTTCCTCATCAAAATAAGATTATAGTTTTAGCACAACTTGATTCAGCCTTCTTCAAGCCTTCTCATTGCAAACCCTTTCAGTGTTCTACTCTAAGTCTCTCTGATCAGAAGTAACTCTTCTTCAAAACAAAGAAGACCTTCGAACAGTCAGACCTCTCTTTGAAGCTATCTCTTTCCTTTCTTTTCCTTCAAATAGTGCCCACCTGTCTCTTGTACAAGACGCCGTGTGACAGATGTCAATCTTTAAGCATACTTTGATACCCATTCTAAGTTTGTTGCTCCCTCCACCCACACCATTTGGGTGATCACTAACCACCTCATCAACCTACAATGAGTCCTCAATAAGTTAATTTTACCCATCTTAACCTCAGATTTCCAGCATCATACCCATGATAGGACCATTAACTTTTCTCTTCAAAAGCTCCATTTCTACTCACCTCACCCATCTATATAGCTTTCATACCCTCTAAAATCTGATAACTTTTAGTGCACTACAATCCTTGGGCCACGTTTGAGAGCGGCATATAATGGCTGTCATATCACGCTTCGTGTGTAAAATCTGCTCAAGTCCACCAAAATTGGACCAGATTTCACAAGCGTCCTCAGTATTACACGCGTAATATTCTGCTCTCAAACACGGCCTTGGTTTATTCCTGAGGTTTAAATCTCAAGACAAAATTATATTTGATCATCTGATAAGTATGGCTCCCTAGGCACACAAACAACCAAGTATTTGTTGAGATCTGTATTGGAGGACCCATGAGGGGAAAAAAGAACAGCCTGGATCAAGAAGCTCCTCAACAAGGTTTTTGCCAAGAAGCTGTTGATTGTTTTGATTAGAAATTCCAATGAAGCCCCTAGTGTTTCAAAGGACACTCTGAGAACAACAACCACAAATACACCTTCAATTACCAAAGGCTTGGATGACTGCTCCAAAGATTGCTATAAAATCTTGGAATACAACACTTCTTGAGTAACAAGGGGATAAAGGTACCTCTACTCAACCACATCAAAGGACTTGCCTTTCCGGGGAGGGCTGTGTCTCAAACATCCAAGTCGAGTTTGATCTAGCACAAATTCACCAACCATGTCCAACCCCTAGATCCTGGAGCAATCAATTGTTATAATTCTGATACTAGCCCTCTTTTGGCTCTTCTCCTTTTTTGTTGGAAATATCCTAAATTACTAACTTTCATTTCACTAGCTCTTCATGTCACTCCACATGTCACCAGTTGTACTTAGACATATAAGATGATCTGCTCCATGAAATTCATCTATCAGTTTTGAGCTTCAATCATCCGGAGTGTCCCTTGCTCCATCCTCCTGATCCTGTCCCCTTGCAGTCACAAGGTACTAATCATCAACCCACTTTACCATATGATGTCCACCGCCTTATCCAGAGCATCTTCCCTTCCTGACTTGTTTGTTGACCGTCTTATCTGGAGTAACATGTTATCAACCTCAAACGTTGTCGACCGTCTCATCCGGAGCAACCAACCTTCAACTTATTCTTTTTCTCACATTTTTCTTCCATTTAATTTTCATTCTTTTTCCATCTCAGTCCAGTTAGGCCCCCAACTCAAGCCCCTCTTTGTTGTAGTATTTCACTCTTACCCATTGTGAAATACAACCCCATCTATTTCTGAGCCCATAATTGCAGGACCTGCTTCCTGAAGTCCCTCCTGTCAATTGATCTAGATCCTGGAGCATACTGTGCTCCCAATTCTCCAGTTCATCTCTTTTTTAATCTTCAGGCCTTGGGCCATTATTCTTTTATCAATTACCAAAAAAAACATTTTACTGAAGACATTGAAAAACAAAAGAAAACACCCATGAAGCACAAATCAACCAAAAGAAGAAGAAGAACAGTGACCAAACCTTTTGAAAGAACTTGTCTTGCTTCATCTTCTGCAGTCACTCAGCTAGAGACACTTCCCTCACTGTATGCAATCACCTATTAGGGGGGTTCACATTGTTTTTTTTTTGCTGATGCTGATGCAAAGCCTTGCTTACTGGTGGATAATTTGGGTGGTAATATGACTAGATTATATATATGCACTCGGCTGATTAAGTTAAATTTTTACTGACCGAAGCCCTACGTGAACCCCCCTATTGTTTCTAACTTCCAGCAAATGCCTCAAATCCATCCCAAGTATATCTGTCAAACCGCTTAAAGTTCTAAATCTTATACTGTTGCACAGTTTTTATTTATAAGGGCATAAGTATGCCCATAACAACATCTTTTCTCCAAGGGCACATCTCCCCTAGATGTGTACCAAGATGGACTGATGGACAGCTATGTGGTTAGACAGTTTTGACTGTATGTGAAATATGAAAGGATCAATTGAATTAGACAGAAGGATTGTAGAGACTTTGAAAAGTAAGATGTGTCTAGTGAGACTCACACCCACAACCTCAGCAAATGGTGAGACACATGCTAGAGTGCTGCATTTACCAACTAGGCTACAGGTGCTTGTGGATGCCAGGATAGTTGGGTGGTAGTGGATATGGTTCAACTCAGCAGTTGGAGTGATACATCATGATAGCACACTAACAAACACCTCAACAAGGATAACCATAACCATGATTTAAAGAAATGAGGTAATAAAGATATTGAATATGTAACCATACTGTGAAAAGATGGTGTATCAAATCTAAATGACAGCTTTTGATTTATGGATGCGGCCTCCACAGACATACAGATCGTGTCCGGGAAGTCGCAAACTGAATGAATTACTGAGTTTTCCATACTGCTGTACACTGGGATGAAGAAGACTATTAAATTCCAAAAAGAGCTGGTTATGACCGATGGGTAAGTTGCAGCGGATTTTGAATAAGTTGAACAGACGAAGACAGCCGAAGACTGGAATTGTTGTGAGGATCGCAAAAGTGTGTGGGCGTGTGTGTATGATGAGTTGGTCGGGAGGAAGATATATATATATAAACACTTTTGCAGGTCTCCGTTCGGCTCGGTGTTGATTTTCGCGCGATCGATCGGCGAACTGGATGAATAATAATATTCCTGGGTTCGTTGAGCAATTGCATCTGAAAGCCACCAAAGATCAGACTGGATGTTGAAATAGGGACGAGAAAGAAATGGAAGAAACAAGTGCAAACCTTTTAAAATATCGATCATGTGTTGAAGTGCAATTTTTTTACATATCATGAAATGGACGAGTCTCGAAATCACCGACTCAAGAATGAAAGTTCAACCGTCCTGGACAGATTCTATAGATCAGTTGAAAAAATGATCCCTTCGATCTTTTTCAGATATCTTAGTTTGATGATCAATTCTTTGATACTTTCTGATTCATCTGAATGGTTATTATTATGGATTAAGTTACGAAATTTTCGATCTAGTTCCTCCAAAACTTCTTGTATTGAGTCTAGACAAGCGAAAGTGGGTACGTCGAGAAATTGTCGATTCACGTCAGGGCAAGACCTAAGATAACAGGATGATAACTTTAGAACTAGCTCACGTTTGTTTGTTTGCTTGATCGATTCTACTTCTTTAGGAGTCTGGGCGTCTTCCAGTTGCTCCCTTACTTCCATGATCTCCATCAACAATTCCGTGTTATCTAGCGAATCGGATTCATCGCTAAGTTCGACGCTCCCATGTAATTCCATCTATTTGAGGTGAAAAACAACGCCGATCGCTCAGTCCGAAGCTTGTAACTTCTTCCTAAAGATATGGATCTGCTTACCAGATATTCTGCTCTTTTTAAATCATCAGTCAAGGTGCTTTTTGCGCGATTAACCAAGACGCTCCAGTCCTTCATGTACTTGAGACTGAGTTCGGACGAGTGATTCTCGAGATGCTGATTGGTACTGGTAAAGTCAGGATGAACGATTTGCTGCCACAGGTGATAAGCTTTCTTCAACTTGACTAGATCTAAACCCATGAATCTCTTTTCAATTTCGAACAATTTGAAGTAATCGATTCTATGATCCTGAGACCCGTTTTTTACATCTCTCCCTTCCAATCTATCTTTTTCAGATTTCCACATTATTACTACACCAGTCGGGATAAACGATTGACAATTTGAGCATTTACATTTTTCTTCAATTTTAGTGGTCTGATTAAAGTTGGCTTTGATTTCGGTCGAACAGGTAGGACAGATGGGATGTGAATTCACTTGTTTTGACGTATATCCGGTTGATGCTGTCGTTCTAAGATCGGCTCCTGAAGAATTGAAATATCGAATGGGGTGATGAGGATGGTTGTACTGTCTTTGATATCCTCGTATCTGGGGAGTGATTGATTTGAACAGATCGGAAGATATTCTCGGGTGTCTTGAAGTTCGGCTGATGACTGATTCCCAATTTCCTGGTTTATACAGTCGCCGGGTGATGAGTTGATGGATGGTCATCAAGCTGGCTGAGGTGGTTGTTTGCATTGTTCCCGGAAGGACGTAGGGAAGAGGGGGCAGAAGTCCACGGAGCGCCAGCAGCAGGGGTCCTGCGGAGCAGCGCGTGGGGGCAGCGCACGAAACCTAAATGGTCTTAGTACCGGGCGAGGTGGTTCACCGGAACCAAAATCCTAGCCCGGAACGTCCACTACAGCTGCCCGCACCCGCAGGAAGAAGCTCTCGAAGGAAAAATTTTCCACCCTCCCACCTTCCCAGTAATTTCCCACCCACCGGGACGCCTCCCCTGATGGTGGTTGGGAGATTGTTCCGGGCCGGGCCGGCACCGCCGACGGCTCAGCCGCGGGGTCTCCACCTCTCTCCTTGAATTTTACCCTATTTTTATCTTTTCTTACACTCTTGTCTATATCACTTGTAGCTCAAAAAGTACTATATCTAGTACTTACTGGGATTGTGGAATTTATAGACTTATAAAGTCTATGTATCGTCATGGATTTTATTTCTTATTATTTTAGTCCTATTTATTATATTTAGAATGAGTATTCAAGTTAGTATCCAAATTATTATTCTCTCTTTATTATAAATTAGGGTTGCATTGCTTATTCCCTTACTTTGTTTAATGACCCTAAAACAATGAGTAGTTATCCTCCCTCCATGTGAAAGGTGCTACATCTACTCTATATTTTGGTCTAGGGCCCTATACCCATACCACAAGTAACTTGAGGCCCCCTGGGAACAAGAGGCCTGGGTTACTAAGATTAAAACCCCCACAGAAAAGATCAAGACATCCCTTTCTTGTGAAGTCGAGAGACAGTCCCCCAATGCAAGTGAGTGGATCGTGGGTTTCTGCCTGGGCTGGCTTCAAGAAGTTGGAGCTTGAGTTGGGGGATTTCTGCTCCCCAAAAGCAGCAAAAAAACTTGATCAGCTGAAAACCTGCTGATTTTATTTAGGTTCAGGTTGTCTCTTCTATTATTAGATAACTGTTTTAAAGACGGTGGTACTTATATCAAGAGAGTTGTAATAGGTTTATAACATTAGATTATAGTGTGATATGTGAAATCAATAACACTTAAAAAAAACCTGCTGACAGATACATATATCCTAGCTTAACAAAGTTCAATTTTCCATAATTCTAAAAATTAGTGTAATCTTCTCCATGCTATTTGAAATTGATCACCAGAACCAATTTCAGTTTGTTGGAGTAGGAACATTAACACTAACCCATTGGCTGTAGACACTACGGTTTCAGGAAACCTTTTCTCCTACCAATTGAGGAAATTTTTGCCTGAATCTGGTCCCAGGACAGAATTTAAGTTTTTTTATGTGAGAATGCCTTTATTGCTGGTAATTAAATGTTTTTTTTTAAAATCTCCTATCTATGACTCTGCTATGAGAGAACCTTGCCAGGTTTTCATAAAAAAATCTCAGAAGTAGACAAAAAGGGTCTTTGACACACAACCCACTCTGATTGAAGGTGCAACCCACCAGTTCAGTTGCCAGGTGGTTGCAGGGGTTGCAACTCCAATTTTCTGGTTGTTGGTCAAATTCATAAAACTTTGACCAGGGGTGGGTCACACCTACAAATTCCTGGAAATTGTGGGTTGCACCTGCAATTCCCACCCCCCAAACTCAGGGGTGGCACACAGGTTCAAAAAACCCATTGAAAACATGGGTTGTGTATATAATCCCAACCCCAACCCCAGAAATTCTGAGTTAAATTTGAGTTTCAACCCACCCAGGCACTCAAAAATCAGATATCCACAAATTAATCACCACCTCACTCACTTCCAGAAACCAACCACAACACTCCCAAACCTTCCAAACATCACCAAAACCCCAGAACACCTCAAAATGAACTCCAAGTCCACCCAAGATCCAACCAGTGTCAGAATCCAAAATGTAAGTTGTGCACTATGCAGGTAATTGAGCCCATGAACTCAAAATTCATGATTGATTCTTTAAACACTCAGCTGAGTGTACTGTTGCAGGTTATGTCCTTTATATAACCAGTTACCAAAGATATGCTTGTATGTCCTGGGATCAAGTCTCATATGTGTTTGCAAAGCTTGTCATGTTACAAGGGTCAAGGCTTGTAATCCATCTGGTGGCAGTCTGCATAGAGAAGATTTGTACTAGAACAACCAGAACTCCTGAAAAGTATGTACTATTTAATACCAAAGAAACCTCAACCAAGTCAACCAACAACTCAGTGACACTTACAGCAAGCAGTCCCAAAAACTCTTGAGAAGAAGATGAAGATGAAGGCCAAGAAGACAAAGTTGGACATTAAGATGAATCTGGAGACCAGCCTGCACAACCTAATGAAGAATCTCAAGAATTTAAATTTGTTTTTTGATTGCCAGGACTGTCCAGGGCCATATACAACTCTAGCAAGGAGATGCTTGATTTGATTAAGGTATTTGCTGGGGAACATGGCATCGGAATTTTTATTTGTTGTTTGGACAAGGACAAGATTAAAATATTCAAATATGACTGGTATGTTTCTGCCTTTTTTCATGTTCTTCTTTTTGCTCATTGCAATTATCATCTACGTAACTGATTATTGTTTTTCTTTTTTTTTGATTTTTTTATCTGATCTTGGTGATAGGTGAGTGTTGTGGTTTTCTGTTTTTTTTTTTTGGTCATTGAAGTTAGGATCCGACTAATTATTGCTTTTTAATTTTTACTAGAGTCTATGGCGGCTACGCCACTGCACTTCAGGAACATTATCTTTTTTATTCTAACCTATGCAAGGCACAATCAACTACCAGAAAAACCTACTTCCATTCAACAGTTCCTTTTCCTGACAACTCTGCCTTTAGCCAGCTTATTTTTCCATTCCTGTACTTTACTACAAACATTTGTCAATTTTCCATGAGGTATATTGATGAATACCTCAGTTATAATGACCATTTTTCCACTTTTTATTTCCAATTTTAGCTGCATGGATAGATGTATTTTTTTCCCTTTCTCCTCTATTGACCCAGCTTCCTCTCTAATTAGTTACACATTATCTCCTCTTTCTTACAAAAAAGCAGGGAGGAAGAAACAGTGAGGTTGAGAGACTAAGTATTAGAGGCAGAAGATTCTTTCAACCTTAACCCATCCCAGCATTTTTCCTCAGAGGACTCCTTTGTCAATGATGGAGGCCCCAAAGAAGAACTACCACACCAGTCCTACCTCTCTTATGTTTCTGTCCCACTTTTCATTGTTGAACTCATTGTCATAGATGGACTCGCCACCTCTATTGTAATTGCAACTAAGATGCATGCAATAATATGTCATTAAAAAGAGCCAAAGCTTACGTTACTACCCAAGAGAGTTGGAAGAACAAATTAGCAATCTGGAAGCCAGCTTGGTTGTTGCAATCTCAGCCGTAACTGATCAAATTTACCCAAAAGACAGAAAAAGAATAATGATCAACTTTCCATCAAAGCCAAATTGTTTTCTGGATGGTCTTACCACTCACACGCTTGATCTGCTTGCAGCACTTGTGAATTATTCCTGACCAGAATAGACCAGGACCGATTGGAAGCAAAAAGATCAAAACATAAGGATTGCATCACGATGTGGTGGAAAGAGGAGAGATGGTACCTTTGGCAGGGTTGTTAGTCGCAGTGATTAGAGCACCCTTAGCGGTGATGTGTGTGGATTGAGTCCATGACCTGGCGGGTCTCACCGATTCGAGGAAACGAGTGTGGGTTTGACCTTTTGGCTATGATTCATGACCAATATGGGAAGTAGTTACTGCTCAAGATAGTGCTTCAGGATAACAGCAACGCCTTTGACTGAGCTAATGAAGGTTTTCCTCGTGACAATACCCTTCAGCTTCTGTTCCAGGGATGCAGACAATGTCAAGTTGATTTAGTCTTCATTGAGGGAAAAAATGAAGAGAACAATGTGAAAACTCACTGACTTCAAGTTCAGTAGCCGGTTGAGTTGGTGTAGGAACCTGCAGGACTAGGGAAGTAGGACCAAATTAAAGATGCCAGCCTTCAAGATGTGTCTACAATAGTCACTCCTTTGTTTCCTTCGCTTGGTTTACAGATTGTTAAAAACCATCCTCCAAAAGCTTTGTAGTTCTTGTTAGATAAATTTGATCATCTAACACATAGCGGGAACCGATTGGTTGCAAGTTGAATGCCTGCACCAAAATGTTAGTAGATATTAGTCAGTTACTTCTGACTTGTCAACCCACGTTAAAAGAGCATATCGACTGACCATTTTCATTGAGCAATGATTCATAGCCTGAGCTTTGGGATTATGAGAAGAGCTGTCCATGTTATGTTGATGGTCGTTGGATTTGAGCGCACTTGAAACCATTGCTAGACTGGGGCGGCAATTTGAGGGATTGTAAAGGGGAACAGTGAGGCATTTTGAGGGACTGGTGGTGTAGGCTGCAGGTCTTCTTGGATTTGCTAGAAAAGAAACAGTTAATTTCAATTGCCAAGGGATGCGAGTTACTGGATGTCCGGTAAGAAACTACGAAACCAATTATGGTCCCTGCAGGAGAAAATCAACAGTCGTCACGTCATACAAGTTGGGACTGAAAAATATATCCAGTAAGCATCACCTGACCTAATACTGGGTCTGGTTGCCAGATGATAGCTAGAAGTCAATATCAGCACATAATGATCAAACCAGGCGCAAAAGTCTGGTTGTTCTCCTCTGTTAATAGTAATCATGGGAGGTGTATCCTTTTTTTTGGTTGCACCAGTTGGCTTATGGTGGTGGTGATGTTTTGATGTGGCAGAGGACATGGTTGAGTAGTTGTCCTAGACACCACGGTGTTGAGAGTTGAGCCAGATTGAGGCAATGGTGAAGGAGAGGATTGGGGTTGAATATAAATAGAATGTACCTGTTCACATCTGCACCTCATGCGACCCCCACTATTAGGCAGATTTTATGCCATTAGGGATTAGGCAGATTTTATGCCATTAGGGGTCAATTCACAACCCCTTTTAAATTTGAGTTGAGAAATGTGGGCGAAGCCATGACATTTTCAGACTAAAATTCCATGGGTTGATTATACTTGGATTCTTTTCAATCTGAACTTGGTGAGAGGTGAGTAATCTATTTTTCACTACGTCAATCAACAAATCTCTGAAAAAGTTCTTTTGTTTTTTTTTGTGGGGGGGGACAAAGGGAGACAAAAAACCAAAAGGGGGACCCTTGTGTAAATTGCAAATTCTCAAGACTCATTGGATGCCAGTTTGAAGTGCACACAACTTTCTGCAAACTGTCAGCCACTGAGGTTACCAGTCAGCTAACCCACATGACTGCAGAAATTAAAATCACATTAGTCTAGTTGGTAACCCACCAATTAGACTATGCAATTGACCTAGAAGACAAGAGTTTGATCTCTGGTCTTATCATTACTTTTATTAAATTAACTATTATTATTTCTTAATTAATTTTCTGAATATGATTCACACTTAGTGTGATCAAATCCAGATGATTAAAATTTACCTATCTACCCAATAGGCTATTTAGCCTATCGGGTAAATTGTTTTTAATTACTTCATAAAATCCTAATCTAGAAGAATTGTGAAATCCTATTTCACAATCATAATGTCTCACCCCACCGGTTGAGATCACTAGATTTCGTACTAACTAGGATAAAAGGAGGGAGACTTCATTATGTCTTCCCTCACCGTGATTATTCTAGCCTGATTCCTGATAAGCTTACACTTGAAAGTACAAAACATATTTAAAAGGTAACTGGGGCTTTTAAAAACGACACTCAAACACTCTATTTCCATACAACCTTCTTCTCCCTCCATCCATCCCTCTCCGATCTCTCATCTACTCCGCTCGTCGACTCGTCTCTCCGCAACTCTATCTTCCCTTTCCTTCCCACTTCAGCTTCCAACTCGATCGTTAACTCGGCTTGGAATATTGCAGCTTAGAGAAATTATCTAGTCCAATAGCTTGCCCCGTCTCCGAATAGACAAAGAGCCGGCAGTAATCTTTTAAGATTATCTGACACTTGACTTCTGAAGTCAAGGCACTAGCCCCTCCGCTAATCAGCGTCGAGGCGTGGTAAACTTTTCCTGTGTAAAAAGAGTGATAAATCTTCAACCGGCCGTCACTTTAGAGACGCCGGCTGACAATTGGGGGTCTGGCGGCTTTTTTACCCAGAACCATTATCTTCATTTCGACCGGCCCAGAATTCCAACCTCCGTTGTATTCTTGCCCAGTCTATCTCGAATTCACGTCTTTTTTTACCATCAAAGACGATCATTTTTTCTTGTTTCGCCTGAAACTAGAAACAGATTCATTTTGTTTTTGTTGATGCTCACAACATCAGCAATCAGTACCAATAATCGTACAATTCATGCTTTGTATCAAGACTCATTGTACTTTTGAGCACATCTGACATCCGATTGATAGTGTGTCCACCTTTTAAGATTCCAATCTTAGTGCCCATGTCCGATTCAGGTAGAACATACGCCGACAAGAATTGTGGCAAGAAAGCCGAGAGCACAGACCTGTATCAGTCCCGAACTTGTCCTGTCAGATGGGGATACCGGCACTATCAACTTCCAAGTGATCGATAGGAACGCTCCGTTGAAAAGCGAGCAGAAGATTTCTCAAAAGAGAACACCTTGAGTCAGACATCTTAAAACAAACTAAGATTCCCTCAAAATCAGATTTGTTTTCTCAACCGGCTCACACGACACTCAGTCGTTTGTCGTCTGAACCAAAATAACAGATTTCCAAGATCCACCGCGGTAGAAATCTTGTACACATCGATATTGAGCTAGATACTTATTGTTTAGTACGCACAGCGGATTAACAGACAGTTATCACTTATCTAATTCAAGTGCTGAATATTACTACGAATTTCATCTGACCAGTTTCTTTATTTCTGTTCATCTACATATCAACTATCACATCGTCTTAGTCACAACAATTCACATTTCCTCATTTTTGGACTTGTTGTTTTCCATCGGCCTCTGCTGATCGAGCTCGCAGAAGCGAAGGGTTTTTTTTTTTTTTTACCACAACAAACTTGATCTCACTTCGTGAGATATCAAGTCAAGTCTTTTCTTCTGGTTGAAATCCAGAAACAGAACGGTTATTGTGAGAGACAATTAGTCGATCGGTAGGGGTTGGAACGGCAGGGTATCAGTTCAGGAGGGGGGGTCTGATGTTAATCGAAAGGTAGCTAAGTGGAGTCGATGAGCAAACAGGGTAGCTAAAGACGGGGGTCGATTGGTCGGGGTTGAAGCTGCAGCGTAGCTGGGTGGGTAGGCGAATGTAGGGTAGCGTCAGTGAGGGTAGCAGATGAGGATGGAGGGGGGGAGTCTTACGTTAATCAAAGGGTAGCTATGTCGAATCGATCAGCGATGAGGGTAGCTAGAGAGGGTGATCGGTCAGGGCTTAAACATAAGGGTAGCTGAGTAGGATAACGAGGGTAGCTGGTGAGGAGGAAGAGGGGGGGCTTACATGAATCAGAAGGGTAGCTTCCTTGATTTGATAATTGATGAGGGGGTCGGTCGGTCTGACTTGAATCAGAAGGGTAGCCAAAGTCAACGAACAATTAAAGGGTAGTAGTGTAGTGTAGTGCCCTAGTGTAGTTAGTGTAGCTCACCACTGGTTCAGCTACGCTGAGCATTTTAACTGCGTATCAACTACGCTAATTGTTAGCTCAATTAAAAATACGCTACACAGGATCTCATTTGCTGTTAGTTTTAAAAATACTACGCTACCTGATATTGTAGCGGTGATTATTCACAACTAACTCTAAAAAATATTGGGGAGAAAATTTTCCGCTGCGCTAAGTGTTAGCGTAGCTGATTGTAGCTCCAACTAACGCTACATAAAATCCAGTAAAAAAAAATGCCGCTACACTAACGGTTATTGGCCATTTAGCGTAGTTTAGCGTAGTGGCCGACCGTTGCTTGTGGTCTTTCTTCAAAAGGTGTGCCTCATCGTCTCTTCGTCTCACTCAGTCCTAAGTCTCGTGTCTCACACTCGTGGTCTTTCTTCAAAAGAACCCACAGCGCCTACCATCTCTATAGAAAAAAGATGTTCAAATATGTAGATTTTGGCTCCACATCACTCAACAAACCAAGCTGCCAAGACTCTTTGGAACCACATTACCAAGAATTTCACAAATGCAATGAATGCTCAAACTTGAAAAGCTTGCAGCATCAAGAGTCAATTGCAGACACTCTAGCATTCGAGGACTTCTCGTCCCAAATCTAGAATGCAAAATTGTAGATTCCCAAACTATATTTGGTGGTGAAGACTCTTCCAGATTGAGTTTTCACCACCAAGTAAGATTAAGGGATCTGGGATTTCAGATTCTAAAGTAGCGACAGGAAGTCCTCCATTAAATCAACAAATTTACGGGCTGTGTCCAACAAGTGGAATGTTCCAATTGAAGCAGCACTACTTCAAGATTGCCTGACTGTGACTGCCGCTTTCAAACTTTATATGGCTTTTTTCAACAAAATTGAAAGCTTTGTTGGCAGCAACCAGCAAGAAGCAATCAGTATGTACATGACTTGCCAACAAGACTATAATAATCAAGTAATTAGATCATCTTTTTCCAACAATCAATTTGGTCAAAAGGCCCTCCTCGTCCAATCGTCCCATTTTTAACCTTGGCTCAAGACACAATTGGATGTCTTTCAACACCTTTAGTTTGAGTGATTGATTTGGTTGAAAGACTTGGTTAATCATGAGTTTGGTTGATGATGTAGCCATTGGCATCAATCTTTACCCATAATTCTATCCTACTCTCTCTCATAAATAGGATCTTTTTTTTTCTCTGTACTTTTTTTTTAAAGATTCACCTTGAAATCACATTTTTTTTCTTATTTCTGTTAATACAATCTTATATCCATAATTTCAAACAGATGGTTGTTTTTAAAAAAAAGCAAACAAGTTGTACAAGTTGATAAAGAGCACTGCCACAAACAGCGAACAACCCACTAGAACATGCGGTGCTCACTCATCACTCCCCACCACATCACTCACCATCGACCATCGACCACTCCAGACCAGCACATCCCCAAGCTGATTCTTCTACGAGCCGGCAGCTTGATCGCTGTGACTGCAGCCAAGTTCGGCACTTACCATGACTTATTCTCTCAGTTCTTTCAAGATGGACTCAACTACAACAACAATAATCACAATACAAGCTATCGTCTGCCTCAGCTTCAGTTGATCAGCTACAATGTGGTTGGTTCTGGGTCGACTGGTGGTGATGATCCGGTCGAATATCCTTCCGATGAACTGTTGAAGGATTCGATTGGATTACTGATTACTGGAAGTGGTCAGTGTTGTTCTTGATGATCATGGCAATCAAAAACAAGTGGAACTGATTTCGTATTAATGTACTAGCCTCGAATGCATACGACGATATTCCTTGGATTAATGACCTCGTCCGATTCTCTCAGCGTCTCATCCATCAATTTATTCATCTCAAACTATTCGGGATTTGTTTCGGTCATCAGATCTTGGCTAGAGCTCTCGATGCCCCAGTTATCCGAAGTCCGCTTGGATGGGAGTTCGGGATTTACGAGGTCACACTCAGTCCACTCGGCCAGACTCTCTTCTTCGACCATTCCTCGTCTACAAACATCCTCGTTAGTTTTTTCTTTTCTTTTCTTTCTTTTCTGTGTGTCTTAAGCTAACGTTCTCCTCGTTTGATACAAAAAGAAGTTGCATCAGGTCCATCGTGATATCGTTGCTGAATTACCTGCCTCAACTCACAGCTTAGGATCAACAGCGAAGTGTAGTGTTCATGGCTTTGTTAAATTAGACTCAGATATCGAACCAGCTTCAAGTACGATGACTGCAGAAGATTTGATTTCACATATTCGTCTGATCACTCTGCAAGGTCATCCAGAGTACAATATTCCGATTGTTCGGGATTCTCTTGATGGTAGAACTCGGAATGGGTCTGATTGGTCTTTAGTAGAGCATTTATCTTATGAATTCGCTCTTGATTCTTTTCGTAAATCCCCTAATCCTTCTGATCAGGATGGTTCTCTTGTTTGTTTCAAGTTCCTTCATATCTTGAAGATCCTCTCTTGACTTTCCACGTGCTGTAATTGTATGTCAGCTTCGGGGGAGATGAGAGTCCCCCGGGGTCTGGTCTCGGTAGAGCAAAAAACTCGAGCGCTGAAGACTCAGTCAAAGTCACAGCGACTGCGATGATCTTCCAAGAAAACCAGTCAGACTATCTCAAACAGTGGATGGTCACCAAACTAAAACCAATGTACGCACACAACACAACCATCCATCCATCCAACTGACTGACTATCTCCACCCTCAGCTGCGATGCCGACCACCAGGTTCTCTCGGAATACATCATCGCCCTGCTCAGACACGATCAACCGGAGAACGAGCTGAGGAAGTCATGTCTCATTCAACTCCAGGACTTCCTCCAACAGGGTTCGCTCCCATCACTCTCTCTCTCTTCAACTCATTCAAAACTGATCAGTAATCCTATTCCTACAGATACCAAGCTGTTCGTTACAGACCTCTTCGATCATCTTCGAAGTTTTGGTGCTTTCAATGGATCTTACCAACCACCTGAACTCAATCTATCTGCTTCAGTTTTACTTAGGAAACGCTCTCTACCAATTGATGAACCCTATCACAACCCTCCACTCAATTCACTCGACATTCAATCACTCCCATCCACTGCCCCCATCCCTCAATACACTCCTACTCAGAGTCATCCTAGCTTCCTTCATTTCCCCGAACCTCAATCCAATCTCAACTTGAACACCCTACCTCACTTTCCTCCTTCCCAGATTCAACCCTACAACAACAACAACTCTAATCTGCCAAGGTGCTCGAAACGACCTCGGAAATCAATTTGTCGAGATTATCATTGTCTGTCCTTTTTTATTTATTTTACATTTACAAAAAAAAAGGGATGGGCTTTCTCAAGTGTATGTACTGACCCTCACAATCAATTCAGATCGAGGATATTGTGCCAGAGGGAGCAGCTGTCAGTTCTCTCATGACGACCGGGATCAAGATCCTTCCTCAAGCTCAGCCTACCTGCCCAAAACTCTCTCCCGGGAAACTGAGCCAACATCCCAACCTTCATCTGGCGCCTGCATTCCCGTAGTCTTCACCACCCCTTTACTTGGTCAACAAATACCTGGACTAGGTGCCCCTCTACCGATCCTTCCCACTCCATCCTTCTCGCCAAATCCTTCCCAACAACAACCCGGAATCGATCAATCCAATTATCATAACTCTAGACATCCCAATCGATCTTCTCGTTATGAAGGCTCTCCATCTAGCTCTAAAAAGGCTTCCACCACCTTGGTAATCGAAAACATCCCCCAAACTTCACTCTCCGAAAGAGCCGTCCATGAATATTTCTCCATGTTCGGTCCGCTTGCAAGTGTCAGCGTCGACGTTTACAGTGCTCAGGCGCAGGTGACTTTCAAACAATATGAAGATGCAAAACGGGCCTATGCGTCTCCCGAGCCTGTCTTCAATAATCGATTTGTCCGAATTCACTTCAAACGTTTTCTTGGTAATGGGCCGCGTCGGAGTCACGGTCCTTTGCGAACAGGGGCCAGTCCTGTAGCCGCAGAAAGCTTTGGTAATCATGAATCGATAGAGGAAATCAACTCGAACGGATATGCTCACAAGGCTCTTGATGGTTCGACTACCTTCAAATCATCTTCCCTCAGCTCCCCACCTCAACCAAAACCAGATGTGCAAGTCCTATCCCAACGCGAACAAGAGTTACGAGTCAAGATTGATGCTCAAAAGCGACTGCTTGAACAGCTCAGTCAGAAAAAAGCTCAAAAAGCTACCGCCACTGTCTCTCATGATGTCCAAATGAAAAGCCCTTCTCAACCCGCCCACCTGACCGAAAATCAGTCCAAGGAACTTCAACATCAATTCGATTCCAACATTCCTCATCTTAACGGCTCAACTACTTATCCCAACAAACCCTCGTCGCCTGAACCTCGTCCAGCCAGTCCCAAAGTCAGTCTTTTCTTTTTTTTTCTCTTCATTATTCGAAATGATATGATGGTATGAAAGCTTAATGATGTGTCTTGGAATCAGGCCCTATCACCACAGCCGGATCCAAAGACGTTCGGGGGACGAGTGACGAATCAGACATTTGTTAGTAGTCGGGGCGGTCGGAAGCTGACGAACTCGCGTACCTCCTGGACGCCTTCGGGCACTCCTGCCTCGGTCAACACTCCTAAAGCGTTTAAGTTGGATAATCGCAGTACGACGTTGGCTGTTCATCAGATTCCTGGCTCGGCTGCTCTTGAAAAACTTCAGACTTATTTCCAAGTTGAGCTTCTTTTGCTCTGGTCTCCAAAAACTCGTGTTTTGTATCATCATATGATTTTGACAGGTTTTTTTTGTTTTTCTTTTGTTGGGGATGATTTAGCAATTTGGACCGGTGCTTAATTTCTCACGTTTATCATCATCATCAGATGACGAAAGCCTATTAGATGTTAGTGTGAAATTTGGGAGTCGTGGAGCAGCCGAAAAAGTGAGTGGCAAAAAAGAGACAGATCCATAAAACTAAAACAAACAAAAAAACGGAGTGTAAAGGACTTGAATTTTTTTTGTGTAGGCATTGGCTAATGGATTGGAGATAGCTGAAGTGGGTAAGGTGGTGATGAAGTGGCTCCCAACTACGACGACAACGACGGCAACGATTAACCGACCCACATCTAGTCTTAAAACCGTTGACCATCAACCACTCCATTCGAGTGTCTTCTCACTCGTCAACCATCATGCCCATTCTTCGTCTGCTCAGAAAGGTGTAGGAGAAGACCTTTCTTCGACCAGTGTTGGTGATCACCAGAAACCAGCCGGTCTTGGCGACCCCACTCATCTGATCCCTGGCGTCGTCGTCGGCGGTGGCGGTGGCGGTGGGGACGTTGAAGATGATGATGATCTTGTCGATGATTTTTGTGTGGATGATGACGTTGATGATGGGTTTTGGAAACGATAAACTCTCTTCGATATTTTCTGAAGAAATTTATTTATTTATCGTTAAATATTATTGTGTGTAACCAATTAAATATTTAGTTTTTTGTGTTGTGGGAGGGTGGGCCGAATTATGTTACATAAGGACTGGTCTTCTTGCTGGTCAGCTCTGAGTCGGACCGGGACGTGGTCGGTCGTTTTCCTGTCCAACTAAATAGTTCATGCGGTGGCTGGTGAGCGGGTGTGGAAGCTATAAGATGAACGGCCACTGTCCCTGAGCAAACCAACCTACATCTGTCGCCGACTCCCTGGCAGTTTTAAAACCTAGTGGTACATAATATCACCAAGCTCCCTAGGTGCTCGAGCGGTCGGTCAGAGCGTCCGGCCTCTGCTCGACCAGGAGTGTTTGAGCTGTGGGTCCGACCACCTGCTGGACAGGCATTTCCGACAACTTGCCGGACAGGCCTGAGTGTTGTCGCTCCGGTGACCTAAAGATCACACCTCCCTACATTACGTCAAGCAGACCATCCATGGTTTCTTGACGTCTGCTCGACATACCCGCTTACTCTAAGCTACACAACCCTTGTATAGAAATACCGACTTGTCTTTTCTCTCTTTTGTGAATTCTCATCGAATGACATAAATACCTAAGGGCCTGTACCACTGCTTTCAGGGATTCCAGGCCCCGCAAAATTTCGAAAAAAGCCGTCAGGTTTTTCCAAGATTTTATCTGGTCAAAACCCTGGCGACCCCACAAACCGCGTACCACAGCGTCCCTCAGGTTCCACCCCACCACGTCATCCATTCAGCTTTGTACTCCCCAATTGACATCCCATATTTGTCGGTTTATCCACACTTCTATTGGAACAGGCTGGACGGCTTATTTGATCGGTCAAACAGGCTGAACGGCCTGTTTGATCGGTTAAACAGGCTGAACGGCCTGTTTGACCGGTTGGACTGGCAGAACAGCCCGTTCGACCGGTTGAACAGCGGAAGCGAGGGTCTTAACGAAATGTGTTCTTCTACTAGCAATGCGTGAGCTTTGAATAAAATGTCAACTATGACAGAATCGCCAGCTACTCGAGCTTTAGTTGCTTCAATCCAAATCTTGTGACGTTTTGTTGTCAACAGCAGCAATTTGTCTCTTGATTGATCAAACATATACCTAAATGTTTGATATTAATATTTGGTACGTATTCGCTTTCTATAACAGCGGTTGATTTATCTATATGGTATAATGGCCAAGGATGATCTTTCTAGTTTAGATGATCACACTTGTAGACATTGTGTAGATTGAGTATTTAATTCAGCATAAATGTGTAATAGTTTGTAATAGTAAATCGGCTGTTTCTTTATCTTTCTTAGATGTACAATCTTCTTTGTCTTCGTCTTTCCACGATATAGTGATTTATTTTTTTTGTTTCCGGTTGAAGACACAAGAGATGGTGTTTTATTTTTGTTGTTTGACGCAAGAGTTGGTCAGCATGTCTGACCGGTCAAACAGGCCGTTCAGCCTGTTTGGTCGGAATCGATCTTGATATCTTCATCGGACCCCGCTTGTGGTTTGATGTCATTATCCTTTCTGTTTGCGACCGTTTTTTGGGGTTGACTTGGAAGGCTGAAGGGAGTTGGCCAGTGGTTTTGCTGGGTTTTTTGATGGTTGAGGGTCAGGTGTTGGTTCTGGGGGAGCCATCATTGAAAGAAGGGATCAGTCGAGTTCCATCGGAGTGGGTTTGGTGAGACAAAACAAAATCTGAGTGTGAAAAATAGCTCCAAGCTATTTTTTCAAATCCAGGAAAACTGAGCGGATTCTCAGGTTTCCCAAAGTGGGTTCTTTGTGTTATGGTACGCTGATTTGGGGTAACCCAGGTTTGCAGAAAAAAGATTGGATCCCGCACAAAACCCCAGGTTTCCGCGGGCCATGGTACAGACCCATTTTACTTTAGCTTGAGTCTGAAACCCATATGGACAACAGGAACAACAAATCATCTATTTACATGAGGTTTACATAATCTTTGTGTATTGTGGATGGCGTTGAGTAGACGAAGTCCTGTGGTCAGGATGGATCTGGTAACTGATGTTACTCCTGACTACGACACTCTTGTCGGACGTGTCCAACTAAATAATTCATCCAGTGTGCATTCACCAGTGGGAGGGGGGTATTATGGAAGCTATATAAGATGAAAGGCTACTCCCCCCCAAACAGCCAACCCACATCCGCCGCCCACTGCCCTTCGGCACACTGTTTGAAAAAAAACTACATAGTACATATATTTTGTAATCCTAATATCCTTGGCTCATTCTCCAGTGGTTTATTTTCTTGCAGCAAAATTATCATGCGGATCAAGAAACCAATCACCCCTTCCAAGTCAACCCGGAACCGAAAGCAAGTCATGAATATGCCCACATCACTGCCAGACTCTCTGAGGCGTAATCTGAATCCGTTCATAAAAAAACTGATCAAGTTGAGTTCCCGGCCTTAAGTGTAAAATCATCGTCAATTATTGATGAGCTCTCATTCCAAAATCTGGCCAGAATGCTCCAAGAAAGGTCTGTTATCAAGTGGGACCCGAAGCACAGGGGCCAGATTCTCATTCGCAACGCACAACAATTCATCAAGAAGCTCCCTCAATACTATGGCTGGAAAAAATACCACTCATTTCACCAGCAAATGAAGTCCTACTGCTTCAAGCCTCAACTTGTGGGCAGACTTCAATATGTTGTGGCGTTCAGTCACCCTCGGCTCGTCCAGGCAAAACCGTATACCTGGCTGAATGTCGCTTTGGTCAAGCCTAAGGCCCGAAGGGAATGATTTCTAGTACTTACTCTCTCTCCTCTATGCCCCCCCTTTTTTATTCTCTTTGTTGCAAGATATTCCAGTTTCCTCTCTGCCATAGCAATTTGCATCCATGATTGTATCCAAATTAAAATCAGGCAAAATCAAGACTGGCATCGGCCTATCTCTCTCCTTCGCTCGAGCAGGACACCCCCTACCGCTTTGGAAGCCACAGACTTACTTAACAGTCAGTTCCGCTTAAAGAAATCATGTTTTGTGTAGCTTTGTCTTTCTACACCGTTTTTGTTGTTTGTTTGAAACCTTAGTATACTTGTATCATATTCCGTCTGTGGACTGTGTTCCAGGTTCTGTAAATGTTCCCAGATGGCCATTCAATAGACCAGGGTGGTTACTCAACACAAAAAGCAGAAATGGATCTCGTGTGTCCAGCTTACACTCGTGATATCGACCTTAGATCATGTTAGACCTAAAAATTTCTCCTTGAGATTTTTTTTTGTTTTTTTGAAAAAAGAATATTACACGAGGGGACTGGCTAAGAGGGGCGGGGAGAAGTTTAATCTTCCATTTCAGATGACAAAGCTTCTTTGGCTTTGACTTCGGCAGCCTCGATGATAGTTTGAGGAACTGCAAGATGTTTACCGTTAGTCTCAGAGATCGAGATCCAGGACATCTCTAGCTCGAAGTCTTTATCCTTCACTTCATCATGTACCATGTGAATTCTAGCATATAAACAGCACAATCATTCAATCAGCTCAATGACTGTTTGGAGGGCCAGTTGGACTTACATTCTTGCGGCATGTTCGACTGCTTCCCGGGCTGACATCTGTTCAAGTTTTAACTTCTCGATCTCCGTTCGAGCCAATATTCTACCTTTACCGATCGCGCATCCTCGATATCCCTGTGAAACAAAACCGATCAGTGAGTGAGTTTGGGTTGGGAGAGAAAAGGAGATGATCGGAGATACCCAAAAGACCCCGCTAGGCTCGAGGCAGAACAGGCCCGGAGAACCGTCCTTGTCGACCCCAGCAATTAGTGCCGAGACGCCGAAAGGTCTGACACTACCGTAGAGGGTATAAGCCTGACAGAATTGGCCCATTCGATCGGCCAGTTTCTGATCGAAGAAAGAAAAAAAAGAAGTAGATGACGTCATTCAGTGTTGGACGAGTGGCAGAAGAAGAGCGGTCAAATACTTTGATCGGTATGGGGTCGTTGTAGTTTGACTTGTAGGCTGCAGCCTCTGAAGTGGCCCGATGACCCAACTGTCGTCCATCAGCCAACAAACCGGCGGTAGCCTGAACAAAAATTAACACCAGATTGATTAGGCCAGTTTGATGAGAGTGAGTGAGTGAGCACTCACGAGTCCGATGTGGTGGTCGACCTTCCTCAGTCGTTTGTTGCTCCCAGGTAGGAGTAGCTTCGATTGGACTAACTTTTCGACCGCCAGGACTACCCCGTCTTTACATTTTAGTCCGATCACCGTTCTGGTCATCAACAAATCCTCAATCAGTTTCTTGTGGTTGGATTGAATCGGATTCAAGATGAGATGAGATGTACCCAGAGTTTTCGACTGCCTTGTTTGCATATTCGACCTGCAAGCTTGCTGGTTAGATTAGTATTTTCTATCTTGGTGGGTGGATTGAGAACTGACTTGGAATATTCGACCGTCGGGACTGGTGGAGTGGTATTCAGTCAGCATGTAAATTTTTGTTTGGGAAGAAAATAGTGATTGATTGGTTACCTGTAGGTTGATGCTGATAGGTCGTAGCCGGTTCCGATGGAAGTCATTGTAGCAGTAGTAGGAGTTAGTTGGTTGGTGAGTTTGGCTGGGTTGGCTGTAGTGCTGAGTAGAGTGTATTGGGTATAAGCATCCCATGCTAATAGCGAGGGCCGCCTAAAATAAAAAATAAATAAAATGAAATTCGAAAATATTAAACATTTAAATAAAATGAATTTGTCAACAAAAACTTTTGATAATAATCCAGAATGTCGAAAACGCCGGAGAATCGCAGTCGGCGGTGGACTCGAGCTGATCGGAAAACACGAGCCAATCATCATCACTCTCATCACCATCCTGGCTGGGTTCATACGATGCTGGAAGATTTCAAGACCAGCCAGCATAGTGTATGTCCAAACAAACTACTTTCCAAGCCGTTCCCCAATACTCACCACTTCTCTCGCATATCCTAGATTCGATGAGGTCCATTTCGGAGGCTTCGCTTCAAGATACATCCGATCGGAGTTCTTCATGGACGTCCATCCACCACTCGTCAAATTGTTATTCGCTTTGGTTGGCTGGCTCAGTGGCTATGATGGAAGATTCGAATTCAAACAGATCGGCAGGTAAAATTTCATACTATCTAGATCAACATATTTTCTAATTCCTCATTAAAATCTGCTTCTACATATTTACAACAGCGAGTACTCCGATCGCGTACCTTTCCTACAATTGCGTCTCTTACCGGCACTCTTGGGTGTAGCCGTCGTCCCAATATCCTATCTCACCTTGAGAATGCTCAACCAACGACCACTATCCGCAACCCTTGGTGCACTCCTCATCACCTTCGAGAACGCACTCATCGCCCAATCTAGATTCATCCTACTCGACTCACCCTTACTTTTCTTCACCGCCCTTGCCGTCTTCTTTCATACTGGCTTCTGTAACGAGGATTCCAAGCGTCCATTTACTCGACAATGGTGGATCTGGCTCTCTCTCACCGGTCTCAGTCTTGGCGCGATCCTCTCCTCAAAGTGGATCGGACTCTTCACCATCGCCTCCGTCGGTTTAGTCACCATCAAACAACTCTGGAACCTCCTCGGCGACCTACGCGTACCAATCTCTATCCTCATCAACTCTTTCCTTGCTCGATTTGTCTGTTTGGCTATCATCCCACTGCTCTTCTACCTCTTCATCTTCCAGATCCACTTCTGGATTTTATCCTCATCCGGCGATGGCGACGCGTTCATGAGCTCGGAGTTCCAACAAACCCTACGCGGACACGGGATGGCCGACACCTTTGCCGACGTCCTCATCGGCTCCAACGTGACTATCAAACATACTAACACCCTTGGCGGATACCTTCACTCTCATGCTCAATTCTACCCTGCTGGCTCTCACCAACAGCAGATCACACTTTACCCACACAAGGATGACAACAACATCTGGACCGTCCAAGGCAGACTCAGCGACGACATCGATGTCATTCATCGTAAACCTCCTGATTATTATTATAAAAATCGGGTGTCCGTCAATGGCTCCATGTTTATCCGTCTCAATCATCCTTTGACCGATAAAAGGCTACATACCCACGATATCCGGGCACCAGTCTCAGAGGTGGATTATCAAAATGAAGTTTCAGGGTATGGCTTCCTAAATTATCCGGGTAAGGTATTTTTTTTGTGCGGTTCTAAATGAAAAGAGTTGTGTATGACTAAGACGGATTAAATGGTACGTTTCGTAAAGGGGATGCCAACGACGAATGGATAGTTGAGATTGTCAGTAAGGAGTCGGACGTGAAGACCGACCCGATCTCAGCCCAAAGAGTCCGCGCGCTCCGGACTAAGTTCCGGCTCCGTCACTCGCTCCAAAACTGCTACTTGTTTTCCCATAAGGTCCGGCTGCCTGACTGGGCATTTGGCCAACAAGAGGTCACCTGCAATCGTAACCCGACCTTGGCCAGCTCGTTGTGGTACATCGAATCAAATTATCATCCTCTGTGTACATATATCTTCCACTCTCGCTGTTGGGAGATCGGCCATCGGAGCGCTCATGCCTTCATTTTTTCTTTATTTTACTATAATAGTGGCAAAAGATGCAAAGGCCACAAAGGTCAATTACCATTGGCCTAGCTTCTGGGCCAAGTTTTGGGAACTCCAGACGGTGATGTGGCAGACAAATCAAGCCTTGGTCCAGCATCATGCCTACGGGTCCAGGCCGATCTCGTGGCCGTTCTTGAAGCGTGGAATGAACTTGTACGTCTGGCTTTCGCATCCCGATTGTCAAAGACAACCCGCCCACTTTTTGATTCTCTGATTCCCGATTGATCAGTTGGGCTAAGGATCAAAGACAAATCTATCTCTTGGGAAACCCGTTTATCTGGTGGCTTGCAACAGCCTCGATCGCCTTTTATCTGTTGTCCAAGTCTTTGTTGATCCTGAGGATTAAAAGAGGATATCACGGCGAAGCCAGAAACCGTAAGGAGATCTTATCTTGGATAAATTTAGGAAAATGTTGATCTGATCTCTTGGTTGATCCACCCGATAATCTCAAAAAAAGATAACGTGATCAAATATGATGGGATATCGGCATATTTAGTGATCGGCTGGGCGAGCCATTATGTTCCATTTTACCTGATGAGAAGACAGTTGTTCTTACACCACTACTTCCCGTCTTTGTATTACTCGATCTTCCAAGTCGTGACTGTCTTTGATTTCTCGACCAGTCGGCTCTCTCCCAAGGCCCGAATCAAGGCCTTCTCATTCATCCTCGCCATGGCTCTCTGGTCCTGGACCGTTTTCTCTCCTATCACCTACGCTTCTCCGTGGACTCGCTCTCAATGTGAACGGGCTAGATGGAAACGCTCCTGGGACTTCGCATGCCATGACTTTCCTGAACATGTTTGTTTCCTCACAACCTCCCTTCCTCAAAAAAATAAACTGATTGTATCTTCAAGTGGCTGATTCTTGGGTCGGATTACGACTTTGTTTTTTGTAGATGGATGAGTATGATGACATGGATGAGACGGAGGAGGGACTGATGACGAATACGAGCCGAAGGGCAGCGGGACGACAAGCAGCACACAACCGCTTCAAGCTACTCGAGCCGATCATGAACGTCTTCCAATTAGCCGATAAGGTGGACATGCCCGAACGATCCCCTAACACCTCTCCCCTCAAACTTCCCAACCCTATTCTCTCATCCGCTCCTCGTAACTCTCCACTTGCCGATGCTCCCGTACCGCCCCTACCGATCACTCGTCCTCGGTCTAATCTCAGAGAACTCGATTGAACTTGCTTTTTTTCGGTCCGGTTTCACTCAGTAGAACCCCCCTGCACGAGTAGGCCGTCTTTCGATCTAGCCCTCCTTGTTCCAGTAAACAAAAAAAAAAAACGATCTACCGTCAATTGCCTATCATATTATAATACATCTTTCATATGATACGTATATGCATATATTCTGTCTCTCTCTCTTCCATAAAAAAATCATAAGATTCAATTGATCGTTTTGTTCATGTTATAAAATGTGGCTCTATTGCCCATATAATAAATAGATGTGTATTAATATGTGATATTTTTAATAAACTCCGTAGAGAGATGTCCAATCCTGATAGTATTTAGTTTTATATCTAGTGATTACAGAGGATAATCTAATCGGAGGGATGATCATCTGAAGCAGAAGAAGCGAGAACGGAAGCGACAGTGAAAGGGCCGTCGTGAGAGATACTAACGAGGAGAGAAACAAGATCAGGAGATGGAGTAGTGGGAGGGGGATGGTAGATGAGTATTGGCTTGTTGGGATAGTCCTTGGGGCCCGGTAGTAGACTGAGATGGCTCCAACGAGCTATGTGGCGAGGATATAGTGCCTTGTATGCCGCTTCTTTCGCCGTCCATCTTTGGTCATCATCATCAACCCACACAAATCCAACACGAACAAAAAAGTTGGGTTAAATAGATAATCAGTGCAGAAATCAGACTGAAAAGAAAAGAAAAAAAAAACATACCGATTAGCCAGATAATTTATAACACTACAAAGACGATTCGGATCTACACGATTGGGGGGATTGTTATTGGTGTTGAGATGGCCGATCCATTCTTTCGAATCTCTCTCGGGTTGACTCAAGATCTTCGCCGATAACCTGTGTATTCTTTGTGGGTTTTTAGCGATGATTATTCGGATTCGCGTTCGGTCTAATATGTCTATTCCTATTCCTAGTATCTTGTTGGTCATCCTTTTCGTCCCTTTCTTCTGATTCTGATTCGGATTCTTCGTCGATTGACTTCTTCTTTTATGTGTTGTCCATCTATCTATACATGAGTTCTTTCATTCGTCTGTCTTTTTTTGGGAGGGGTCTCTTAGAACATACATTTGTTTAACCCTTAAATAAAGGACGTAAACCCCTCTCGCCTCCTCGTCTCCCCATTGTCTTCAAATCAAGGTACATATAAGCAACCACATTCAATTCAATTGCAGGCCCTTTCAGCCTTTGCTGATATGTCGGTCAGCAAAATCCGTCAGACAAGATTTTGGTGGAGCGTGAACTTCCGTTGATGGATGAGTTAAAGAATGAAAGAGTCAAAAGAGGGAAAGACTCGACGAGATTGTATTTCTGGATCTACAAGCTCAAGCTATAAATAATGATAAGAGTATGCTACAAAGGTGAGAAAACCAGTACAAAGCTCTTCTGAATTGGACTAACAATACATAAAACATATCTTGAAGATAAATGCTAATAAGAAGTTAAGATGAAAAACAGAGAACTGAAATACATGAATTCTGACACTGCCCTATTTAGAATCTCTCAGCACCGCATCCCGCCAGGCCATCCAAGATCGGAAGCTTTTCTCCTCACTAAATAAATGTGTAGTCCTTCTGACAGATGCACGCCTGCGATGACCTTGTTAAATATTTTGGGCAATCGGGAAGCTCAACGTGGAATTGTAGCAAACAAGCTTTAACTTATTTAAGTCCCTCAGACCTTGGGGTGTCTGCAAGGGGACACCACCACCCAAGGATAGACTAACACATCTTAGGTCCCATTTGACACTATAATATAGACCTTTTCTACCATCAAAATCATTGTTGACATCATCACTCATTTATTGAGCACTTCTCAAGTACCCCAATCACCAATCCCTTTTGACCATTTTCAAGTGTAATGTGTAAGTTCAGTCACTCAGGGAGTCTCAAGCATATAATTCTTGTTGTCAATAATTATTACCATGGCAGGAAAATCTTTCTGGAAAGTTGATTTTAATATTTGAATTTGATGTTTTTGTATTCATTTTTGGAGATAATTCCTCATCATTACACTGGTCTACATTACAGTGACAAACCAGGCCTGAAATTAGTCACCTCTTGTGGTAATTTTAGCTCTATAAGTAAAGAGATGGACAAAGGGGTCTGACTGAGGAGGGATAGTCCAGACCAAGGAGCAAGGAACAGATGAAGGTTCCCAATGGAAAGTCTCTGATATGATGATTTATTCCATAACAAGGAGAAACAGAGATAAAGGACAATCATCTGTCACACATGTGACAAACATCTCATCTGAATCACTACACTGGAGACCAGGGCACAAGAAATATAACTACAAGGCTACACTGCATACAGAAAGAACACCATTTCATCTGAATCAAGGAACTAGTACACTGTCCACCACCAGGAAAACTTACTTATTTTTGTTTGTTTGAGGAAGGGAGGGGTGGGAGAAGGAGGAAGAAGGTAGTAATGGGAATAAAAGGGCTGAAAGCGGAGAGAAGGGAAAGGGAAAAGGGTCATATATCCTGAAATTTCTTTGGCCGGTGTGGAACTACTCTTACACAGAATAGAGCTTGAAGGGCTGCCTCTCTGTGAATATCTGCGAGAGTGAAGTAAACCTAGAATAGGAGTATTGACTCTCAAAGAAAGTTGTGGATGATGAAGATTTCTAGATTCAATGGGATAAGGTGAAAACCCAGACTGGCTAGCGGATTAATCAAAGGTAGTAATGGATTTTCCAATAAGTTAATACTCTAATAAACATTTGTGATGATGAATTTCCCAATAAGTTAATACTCTAATAAACATGTGTAATGATGAATTTTCCAATTATTTAATACTCTAATAAACATGTGATCAATACAATCAATGTGTATGATAATTGGTAATAATTGACCAGGCTAGTAATGCTTCTACTTATTTCTAGGGGAATGATGGGGAGCATATGAAGAGGAAAACAAGGCTGCTTATACAATGAAATCCAAGACAAATGGACAGAGGCCAACATGTGGGTGAAAAAATTATGACACAAAGTACAAATAAACAAGGCTGACATTTGATGGTCAAGGTGTGGTTATGGAAAGTCGTGGAACAATTGGTAAGAGTAATAATTCTCACAAGGGGAATGGATTGTGTGTGTGAGAGTTGGGGAGAGTTACATGAATTTTATTGCGGTTTTGTTGATTGTTCTGTGAAACTACTAGATATTCCTTCGCCATTTATATATACAACAACCCCCCCCCCCCCCCCTGTCACACAGTGTCTTGTACAAGAGAGGAGTGGGCACTATTGAAGGAAATGAAAGGAAAAGAGATAGTTTCAAAGAGAGGACTGACTGTTTGAAGGTCTTCTTTGTTTCGAAGAAGAGTTACTTAGGCTCAGAGGTGTTGGAATAGCATTCCTTCAGCCATTAACTCTGCAAAGAGAAAATTGAACTGTGAGTTGAGATTAATTCTCATTTTGAATAATTAAAAACTAATTATTTTATTAATTTTAAACTGTTTCTGCCCAGGCGAAACAGATTCTACCACTCAGAAGAGATTAAACTCAAGTGATTTCATCCTCAAACCTAAAGCAATCATCACTTAGAGTAGAACACTGAAAGGGTTCGCAATGAGAAGGCTCAAAGAAGGCTGAATCAAGTGATGCTAAAACTATAATCTTATTTTGATGAGGAAAGATGGAAAGCATAGAAGCAGATAGCTTATATAGTAAATACAAGTGAGGCTAAAAAGGTATGACATAGGCTCAAACAAGATGTGAGGTCATAGGGTCAAAGCAGAAGAAATGAAAGGAGGTCATAGCTTCTGAGGTCAAGCAACACCAAGGCAAAGAGTCCATGACTAGAGGACCAAGCAGGGGTAAGTGCAATGGGTGCGAGAGTGAGGGAATTGAAGTTCGAAGTTCAAGGAATGTGTGTCAAAGTTCGAGAGTTCAAGGAAGGTGTTAGGAATATCTTGTTTCTAACTTTCATTTCACATTCTTGTCATGTCCCTTTACATGTCACAGTTTTGATTTTAGCTATATAAGATGCTTTTCTGCCTGAAATCAACTCCATCAGTTTTGAGTTCTAACCATCCGGAGTGTCCCTTCCTCCATCCTCCTGATCCTGTCCCCTTGCAGTCACAAGGTACTCATGGCCACTCTGCCATCCAACCCATGACCTCCAGTCATCATCCATCATCTGCCACAACCAGTTTCTCCACCTACTTCCATATGATGTCGACCGTCTTATCCGGAGCATCTTTCCCTTCCTGACTTGTTTGTAAACCGTCTTATCCGGAGCAACTTGTTATCATCCTCAAACATTGTCGACCGTCTCATCTGGAGCAACCAACCTTCAACTTATTCCTCTTTCTCACAGAAGGAATGCACGGATGCGGATAAGGAAGTTAAGTGCATGAAAGAGTAATGCCAAAAAGAAAGGAAGACTGGTGAGAGGGTTATTGGTTTTGCTTTTGTTCGCATAACTGGAAAGAAAATGTGCTATTGAATCTTTGAAGGTTTAGAAAGTAACTTTGAGATAGCGTTGAAGATTGCTGAGGGTGCATAGATGATGTCATATGCGACCTGAGGATTAACCAAAGATTGAAAGTTGCTGATGGCAAAAAGCATGGTAGAAAAGCATCCTTAGCCAAATTCAAGGAAGATCCAACTGCAAGGTCCTGAGTGCTGAGTGTGAAGGTGAGTCTGTCGTATGACCCCCCCCCCCCCCCCAATCTTATGTTGAATTCCTAGTCTGCACACCATCCCATTTCACATATAATTCACAGCCTGTGTGACAGTTCTTTTCCCCATTCTATTTCCCCATCTAAAATCTCAACTCATCTCAACTTAAAACTTAAACACTTCATTCTTCCACATAAACAACTCAAACTCAACTCACTCGACTCTCAAACATCATCAATTTGACACAATCAACTATCAACTATCAAACCTATCTTCTACTCACCCTTTCTTCATTCTTCTTCATTCTTTCCTTCTCATTCCATTGTCTCAACCCTGTCTGCCTGGTGAGATTCAAACTACACTCTTCATCACTCATCAACCCAAACTTATTGGTTCTTCTTTCATCTTCATTGTTTGTCTTGCTCTTCTCAATTCAGCATTTTCCCTCATAATCTCTCTTGCTGTTTATTTCTATTGATCATTTCACATTTCTTGTTAATTGCTTCTTTATCTAGTGTGTTTGTCAGCCAGCAATCAAGCTCAAAGTACCTTAATTAAGCTTATGTTTGATTTACTACACAGACTGCATAACTTCTCTCATTGAACCCATTTCATTTATTATTTCTGAGGACTATCATATTTCTATGCTTATACTAGAGTTTTTCATTATCCTCTACTTATGAGACATGCTCCTTGCATCTTCTATGTTCCTCAGAAATCCAAGAAGAGACTACATTTATCTTAATCATCTCTTGTTGCCTGAAAGCACATCATTTGAAGGCAACTAGTTCTTAGTATATCAGGCCTTATCACTGCTCAGCCCGTAAGGCCTTGTATTTCTCACATCATCAACCTCCCTGTTTGAAGACCTCAAGCACTTGTTTAACCCCTTGAACTTCCTCAAAGGCTGACAGTGTTGGTTCTTTAATTAGGCAATCAAACTGTTAGCAAAAAATCTTGGTCTTTACACTTATATTTATCTTCTATCCTCTCTCCAACCCATGACCACACTCATTCATAATTGTTATTTTTTTGAAAATTGGGACCATCATGTTATAATATTAATATGGGTGATATCTAACTGCGGAGAAACAAAAGAAAATGTGACTTGAACCAACACTAATCTGAATGTGTGGTCCAATGCTGGCCTGATAGGCTGCATGCATCATTGGACTAGTTCAAAGGCTGAAGGGGTTGGTTGGCTTACCACGCTATATAATTTTTTTATTTATCTATACTAGATGATAGATGTTTTTAAACATAAGGGGTGTCCTAATCAATTCCATGCAGATGCCACCATAAAAGCATACTGTCTTGCACTTTTTTGATAATTCTCTAGGGTCATGGAAGTCATGGAGGTGACTTGGTTTATAGATTATAGACCCAAAAAGCTTGGTTATACATATGAAAAAAGACAACAATGAATGAACTTAAATATGCACATATTATATGGAAGTAAGAATTCTAATTTATGTGATCTTCTATGTTTCAAGTTGGTGTATGGTCTTCTAGTAGCAACGGTCTCCGATTCTTTTTAAGCGGTTTCTAATCAAACAATTTTTTTGGGGGGGTTGATGGTAGATTAGAGGAAAGAAGGAGATTGAGGAATCCAAACCAATCGGTAGTACGATCAACGCGGTAACAAAGAAGCCAGTCAGTCCGATGACATGTCAACAAAAGAACATCCAGAACTAAAGAATCCATCGGGTTGGAAGGTATTTCCGATCAAGAAGCCAAAGAAAAAGAAAAACGGAAATCGACTGACTTTTGGAGTTGTATTTTTGGTTTGGTCATGAGCCAGATGATCCGAAAGAAGGAAACTATGACTAGGAACATGAGAGAGAGTCGTGGCAGTGGTGGCGTCGTGGACGGTTCGTTTGAAGGAGATCCTGCGTAACTGCTGAGTGGTGGAGATGGACTCGGATCGGACACGGTCGTGTTGATGGAGGCCGGTCGGAGTGCACGACCTGGTCCGCTTGCTCGAATGGGATTCTTGGTGCCGGAGAGCAAGCTCGGTCGGGCAGGATTCTTCTTGGGTGAAGCTTGGCCGTCTTATCTGGCTCATCCTTCTACTCGTCGTCCTCCGCTTCCCAACAAGTGATCTTGGGGCTCTGTCTATGGCTCCTCCTCCCATGCTATCCTCCTGCTGGCCGGCTTGTTGTGTGTGTGCCTCTTCCTTCGAATGCACCTCGCTGGCTTGGGTGATCGTTAGTTCGTGCTCCGCTTCAGCTAATTTATTCGTCACATTCTCCGTCTCGCGGTTCCCACAAGTCTGAGTCTCTTCTGGCTCGATGCGAGCAGTCAGCCAAACTTCTTCCTTACCAGAATTATCCCACCATTTGTTTCCTTCGACGTCGTCTGGTAGATCAGTTGGCTCTGGTCTCTTGAGATTAAATTTCGAGACACCCGTTTGCCTTTCCGGCCGCTCAAAGTTTCTTCACAATCATTTTTTGGGAGGAGAAGAATACAGCATCCAAAGTAATTCAATGGACGCAACCAAAGGGAATCTTGTGATCAGTCGAGATGGCTCGTGAATGATGGAACCATCAGTTGATTGTGTCTTGCTAACCTAGTTTCTACAGTATTTCCTTCTCTCAATCGGCCCATGCTCACCACCGAAGAGTGTCTAGTTACAGTTCTCTTTATGGTTTCTCCGTGGCTGTAAGAGTCATTATGCCATCTTAATGAATTCTCCAATTTTTCTTGATTTCTGGAAGGGGAACGGAGTTGAGATTCCAGAAAAGTTTTTAGCAGAGGAGCCATGTGGATGATCGGGCCTAATGAGGAATTCAAGGTATTGAATTCCTGTACAAAATAAGATCACTCAATTTTCTTTGCTCAGTGTGGACGTTTCCAGATGAAGCTTACCTTTTGGAGACTGTCCATTCTTTGTAAGTTTTCTGTCTTGTGTCTATCCAGCCGAGATTCGAAAGAATTCGCTTGGATGGAAAGAGATTGGGCTTCTTTTTCTAGCTTGGCTAGAATCAAGCCCTGATTATCTTGGGTATCCCTCTGTTTCTCGACTTGTGAGCAGACTGCTTCAAGCTGTCGAGTAGTTGTGGAAAGAGAATCCGCGAATAACTTCATAGTCGGTTGAAGGGTAATATTGATTCGATCGGCGGTTTGCAAAGCTTTTTTATTTTTTTTTTGGTAAACATATGCGAAAGCATGCATTTAGGGCAATGAGTTTTTCCTGAGAGAGATTGCTAGAAGCTTTTTGCTCGAAAACTAGCATAATCAATATTATCCAAGCGTCAACTCACCTATTTTTGCAGTGTCCGCTTTAAAGTCGGCGACTAATTGGTGGATTTGCTCTTGACCGTCGCTGAATATTGCCTCAACAGATTCGACTCTTCTGACGAGAGAGTTGAGATGTTTGACCATTTGATCGAGCTGAGAGCAAGCAGTTCATTATTTTAATCTTTCCAGCGTGGACATAGGAGGTTTGATGAGACGAGACACAGAAAGGGTGGTCACGAACCTGCGTGGAATGGGCTTGGACGGTTGTGAGTAGGGAGATGAGATGCTTGTTGAAAGCAGGCTCGGTCCCGATCTTTCTAGAGTCGGTCTTCCCAGAAGGAGAGTTGGGCTGGACTCCATGGGCACTGCTGTCTGCCGGCGGATGGCTTGAGTCGGAGTGGAGGAAGGCATAGAGTGGATGGTTTGCGTGTGGGTTGGAAGACATTGGATGGATGGTCAAGAGGATTCTTGCAGTTTCTTGTTGACCATTAAGATGACGACTGCTGTGTCAAATTTCTCTCTCTACTAGGGAACAGGGCGGCTTCGCCGCCGACAAAACAGTTTTTAATATAATTATGTCACAAGAACAACGTTATTACACACCCTCTGGTTTGAGCATTCCAAGGAGTCAACACAATTGTTGCCGTAAATAATGAGCAGTTTCAATAGGTTTGAATCCAGAAGCAGATTGTGCCAGCATAGTGTAACAGTGTTGAATCACTTGATGCACAACCAGATCCTCATGAAGATTGCTGAAAACAATCCCTTATTTCGAAGGCACCAATTTGTAATAAAAAGTCATCTGCCCCATCCCATTTTCAGTAGCAAGTACCCAGTTCAAAAATTATAGCCGGTCACAGTTACTATTGCCCTGAAATGATCACAATAGGTGCATGTTCCGATACATGAGGCAAGATATGAGCTGAACTGTAACCTTGGAGTTTGATTTGAACCAAAATATCCTATGTAAGTTTCAGATTCAGAAAAACTGAAAAGTGACTTGTAAACGAATTGCCCATATGTCAAATTCCCTTGGATCATTGCAGGCAACTGCTCCAATAGAGTCAAATTTCTGTGCAATGAACAATCCTGTGAGTAAGACGTAACATCTATCTTACAAGTTTAATGATATCGAGTAGAGCTTCGCTAAATAGAGGGTGAGATTGTTTGCGAAGGGTAGAAGGGGCAGTGCCATGCTGTATTTTATGGAATGGAATCGAGCTGATGGAGATGATTCAAGAAAAAATGGCAGATTAATGAGTTTATTTAAGAATCGTGTTGCGAGCGGCTTTGGTAATGGCCAAAACAGAATAAGCAATGAGAGCTGAGCAGTGTCCCTGCCACCTGATTTTGGCAATTAATGGAATTGGACGATGACATGAACATGTCATAAACCTTTGTAACGGAAATAGCAAATAATATTTGAGACGGCGAATTACCAAGCGACTTTGGGAATTAGTAGATAAGATAGTGACAAAGATTTAGGATCAGGTGTTATTCGCTAATGATTAAAATTGGATTTGAACAATAAGCGTAACAGGTTATTGGGAATGAGCCAGGGATAGAAACAATGTTGTGCGATAAAAATTTGAATTTTTCAAATGATAGATTCGGCTTGGGACTCCATGTTTTAAGAACCACATTGTCATCCTACAACAATTGAAATCTGGATCTGCGTTACTAAAAAAACGTCGTTGATATCGTGGGGGAAAGGGCTGATGCATGTACCTCCAATATGCTAACTGGGACACTCTCATGTACAATGTTATCATTACTACTCGCCCAAGCTTTGAGCAGGCTTTCAGTGTCAGCTTCTTCTTATTCCGACAGTCTATCTTCTGATCCAATTCTGCTTACGAACTCCACAAATAGATATTGTAGGGCCGAAAGGGCAAAAGATGATTGAGCTCAAAAGTCCATTCAAAAAGAACCAATCTTATCAGACTACAAAAAGGAAAATAACTTTTAGTCCAAGTAGTGTAGAGTTCCAGTACTTCATTGTAAACGCGACCGCTTTATCTCAAGTCCTCTTGCTGTGACGTTTGTACAAGCTCTGGGCTGCCACCTTTACCGGTCGGTAAAACAACTACCCCGCAACAAAAAAATTGGATGACCGGGAGGTTGAAGGGGATGGTGATAATAAAATCAGTCTTTTTTATTGCCTTGGGATCTTTGGGGTATGTAGTACAATTTCCTGTAATAGTTGGGCAGACCGTTGGGAATGACGGACTGGCAATCAGTTTCCTCATCATTTTTTTATTCTCGCTTGATTGAGGAAACGGCCAGAGAGTTACTAAGATTGAGGGAATGCTCTGCCAAAGATTCTTCGCCATCGGAATCAAAACTGACTCTGGTGATGAAAGCAAATTAATGGGTGTGTGTGATTTTTTTTTCTAAGCTTATTCTTGGGTTATTTTGTGGCATGAAAATGAACAAGATACTGTGCAGTACGTCGTTTTGACCAAGAAGAAACGTCATATTGTGGACCGGGAGAAATGAGAATAGCAGGTTAAATAGTCCAAACGTCTTGGTCAGATTCCGATTGCCGGTGATGGTATGACCGGGGCAGCCAGCATATTGAATTGGCCACGAGATGACAGAATTGACTTTGGATTAAGGATGGAGCCGGCTTGGAATATGTGATTAATTTCCAAGTTTGACGGAATTGAACTATTCAATGTTTGCACCGGAAAAGCGAATGGATTGTTCGAAAGGGGGGACAGACAAAGGACAGTGGATGAAGCCGGAAAAAGAAATAGTTGGGCAAAAATTTAAATGCATAGGTTTTTATGTACTTGGAAGGGATGCTCGTATTTATAATATTTAATAATTATAGGGGGGTGTAGAATTTTGAAAAGTATATTTTACAAGGCTTGAGCCTTGCAAACAATAATGTTTGCAAATTTGAACCTTTTTGGCACTGCATTGAATTTTACAGTAGATATTTTACTCAGCTACCTTTGTAAACAGAAGCCCTTCCAAAAAAACAGTGTAAAAACCCCTCACAAGTATTAAAAACCGAGTATAACAATGCATTTTTTCCCACATGTTTGCCTTGCAAGACACAAGCCCCGCAAAAAAAATCCTCACAGATCAAACGGCCAAAATTGCAAGGCTTCAGTTTTCACAATGCAAAGGCGCGCAAAATCAACCGGTGTAAAATTCCTCAAAATGCAAGAAAGGTGGAATTTTACAATGGAAAAAAAAAAATGAAAAAAGAATCATCTGGCCAACACATCCCATCTCCTATACCTGAGCTACCTTAGCTACCCTTCTGCTGCGACGTGCAGGTTGGCGAGTAGGCACAGAACCCTCACCTGACATATCTCCTGGTTCTTGCGTTGACAAAGCCAATTCAGCTGGTGGTTTTGGCCGTACCAATGTGATTTTGAGCTGTTGTATTTTTGGTTTGACTGGATCCAAGGTAGCTTCCTCCGCTGGCTCCATTTGAGTCGCTGGAGGGGAGTCCTTCGTCACTTCCTTCTCAGTTGCTGCCTCGGCCTCAGATTTGTTGCCTGGTTTTGTCGGCAAAGTCGCGGAAACCTCTGCTTCAAGTTTTTTTGCAACAAATCAGTTGGAACAATCAAAACAAAAGCAACCATACAAATGAGCTCACCATTGTTCATAACTTCACTCGCGGATACGTTGAGGAATTTCTTTCCTGAATCCAGGAGGTCTGAAAGAGTTGTGAATCGGATTTGATTTGGCCGTGCTTTTGGGAAATCCCTCTTGATTTGATCTATCTTCTCGTCAACGAATAGCTTCTCCGAAGCTGTCCACCTTCGCGAATACATAACCCAGCTGGTGTAGGGATGAGGCCCCCCAATTGTGGTTAGATCTGAGCTGACCATCGTTTTGCATATCGTTGTGGTACCAAATACCTACCACTCCCGAAACATACATCAGGATCTTCGACCAATAATGGACACCGTTCCAAAATCCTCGTGAAAAAGGGTGTATGTTTCACCTCTTACTGTTATCGCAAATGGCCAATTGGTTGCGGCCTGGAACCGTTGTTGTTCAGCCGCATCGATAATTGTGCCAAGATCCAACATGAAATAAAGATGTAGGGGAGCTTTATCTTCAGGGAAATGTATTGTCGACTGCTCATGAAGAGCCCCATTGGTGGCTGTGAGTCGTTTATTTGAAGAAGGCACAGTATCGGGACTAGAAGTCTTAGAGCCCCTTGGGTTCTTCACCAAGCATTGCTTACATTGAAGCCCCGTGATTCCATTCAAGCCAACCTCTGAGGTCCATAGGGTCAAGAGGTCTGCCACATCTGAGTACGCAATCCCATTTGTGTCGAACATTGCCCTTGTAATATCTATGATGAATCGGGAGCGCACATCTTGGCTTGTTGCCGTTGGGTGAGATGGACGAGTGAGCATTCGCCTCTCTTCAACATCAAAGAGTCAGTCCGTTTCGCGATCGGTTTGGGTTCGTCTTGGGATCCAGGAGAATCTCGAGGAAAAAGTCGGCCGATGAAAACTCGCCGCTCTTGAAGCTGTCGGGGTGTAAGTTCTGTGCATGCTGGAAGAGCGAGGTTTTGGCTGCAGCCGGCCTTCTTCAGTTAACTGGTAGGTTGTCCGAGCAGTCATGTGCTTCACAAGCGTCGTGAAAATCGCAGTACCATGGCCGCTAGATCCACGAAGCCAAAGGGGGCTGTACAAGGCGTAGAGAGTCTCCAATGCGGCAGCCATCCAGCAGAGGTTCTTCAGATGCGGCTGACTGGAGGCGCGATATGACGGGTAAGTCAAAAAAACCGATCGATCAACATTGAGGGCCCCACGCGGTCTTCCCAATTTCTTCTTGGTGATAAGGCTAGGGATCAGGGTGTCGGTGGTATTAGGTGGACGCCCATCATTCTCATATTCATGGCGAATCTTCTTTTTTGATGCAGCAGCAGCTGGGATTGGGGTGCGTTTTCGCTTTTTATCCCAGCCCAATGACTGGGATATATCGATCTGTTCCTTCCGAGCTGCTCCGTACTCAATCGAAACACCTCGCATCACCGCATCAAAATCTTCCTCCACGACTTTGACAAATGAATATAGCCGAACCAAGCCATCGTGGAGGGATAATTTCCCTTCGCTGCAGAGGTATATATATGATTGGTCAACATCCAATGAAATGTCCACATTTTAATTTGTCAAAGTAACTACCTGAACATGTAATAGAGCCGATGAAGGCTTTCTTGCGCATTAGTTGTTAAAGTTGGCCGAGATTTCCCTTCAGGACCATCCTCTGCTCTTGCCCGACGGGTTGGAAATAGCATGGCCTCCACATCGGCCATGGTCCACCAGTCAAACCATTTCCGTGCTTTAGGAAACCGCCGGCGCAATTCATCCATCTTATCCTCGTGGCTCGCATCTCCCTCCTCTGGTTCCTTGATCAAGGCAAGGCACATTGTCTTGAAAGTGTTCTATACATGTTTGCAATGTTAGTCACTAGAATCGATAGCGGTCACAACAAGTTAGTACTGTACCTCTTCATCCGCCATCACCACGTGTCTATTTCGCTTGACCCGAGTCACTTGGGCACGGTAATGCTCATGGCAGCCTTGCAATTTCCCTAAGACGGTCTTCTTATCACAAATACCGAATACTTCCCAGTACGCTTCCACGAATCCCTCCCTCTGGGCCGCCGAGAAGTCCACAATGTTGCATACAAGAGTATCTCACTCTTCTTTTGATATTTCGGGTTTCAGGAACTGGCGAAATAGAGTGGAAAAGTGAATCTTGTAATAATTTTCGGAGAGCCCACGAGTCCATGTAAGTTGAATAGGAACCCATCAGCCTAACTCTTCACAGTACATAGAGGTGGAGAGGAGATAGCCATTGAGGAAGAACCGATAAGTGACATCGGAAACAAGTCCCTGGCTATATACCTGGTGATCAATATCCCGAGCAATGATCCGCTTCGCCATCCACTCGGTTTGGAAAGTAAAATGCTCGGATTCCTCCATGAACCCGGATGATATAATTCGCAAGCCGGCTCTGTGAGAAAGGAAGAGTTGATCAGCTTTCCCTCAATGGGTTGAACAAGAAATGGGTTGAACAAGAAGAATGACAAACTTGTTCCATTGGAACATGTCCATCAGGAACTTGTCGCCGATGACAGCTCCTTTTTTCCTGGCACAATCCCTAGTTCACCGAGAATCAGCCTCCTATGATACCGAAGCCGATTAGCATTTGCCAAGGATGGATGGATGTTTAAGACGCTGTCGTAGGGATCTTTGGGAGCTTCGGGCTTTCCAATCTACAGGTCCAAATTGTAAGTAAAAGATGAGAGAGTATGATGTCAAATATTCACATACTTTCAGCGCGAACGCTCCTTCCTTGGGGTTCTTCCTAATCTCCGACTTGAGCTTTTGTTTTGCTAACTTGTCTGGCTTCTTGGCCTCGGGCCATGGATGATCGTGGGTGCCAAAGTGACGTAGGATTGACCATTCAGTCTCTGTGTTTGTATCGAAGCGAGTGATGGTCTTCTTGCAGGAGATGTGCTTGACGTTCCTGGGGCACTTCCCTGCCATACCTCGACAATTAGGGTGCCTGAAATACAATGTCAACAGTTATCCAAAAAAAAGAAACGGAAAGAAATCAGCAGAGACTTACTTCACAAAGTGCTCTCCGATGGAAATTTGGCCAGTTGGAGGAGACCCCACCCATCGACACTCAGGCCGGTCGCAACAAAGGACACCGAGGCAGTGGATTCTTCTCAGCTTCCACAGGCCATTTGCGCGGTATTCGGTCCCAATCGATTTCGCAAATCCAACTTCACCCCAATTGGTGATATTCATTCCAGGAGGCTTGACGAAGATAGTATTTCCATTTGGGAGGAGGGGGTAACCTTCTGAGTCTAAAGTGCAGCCGTGGTCTATAAACGTGACCTCGTTCCCTGTTGGCAAAAAAAAAAACCTTCTTGTTCTTGTCTTCGTCATTGTTATCCACTTCCTTCGTGTCGATGGATTCCTTCAACTGAGGTTTGCCGCGCGAAATTCTAGTTGGGACTGCTGCCTCCTCTGGTGAGTCGGAGGAATTTGATTGCCAATCCTCATTGCTGCCTGCTGGAGATTCCGCATCCATATCGCAGGGTAAAGGTTTTCGAACTGGTAAAGAAGCTTGAGGGTAAAGCTTATCTTTGGGGATGAGGGATAGGTCAGATATTGCGCGAAAGATAAATTTTGGAGTGAGGAGCAAAAGTGGGCAGGATGGGTTGGAAAATCCTTACCTACATTGAGCGCGAATTTTGACCATGATCCAAACACATTGGTCAGCCCTGTAAGACCATATCCCTTGTATTTTTACATTGTTTCGGGTCCAAGTGTTTTATTGCACTGTTGCGTAACAAGGTCTGTAAATGGAGCCTTGTGAAACTGTATAATCATACATGTGAGCGGGAAAATTCCCCGGTATTAATTGCAAGGCTTCTATTTACGGGGCTTCCCTTGTTAGATAAGCCTTGCAAAAGTGATACCTCACGGTGGGCTATTCACATTTACATGCCTTAGGTTTTGCAAGGCTCAAGCCTTGCAAATGATACTTTTCAAAATTCTCCCGCCCGCTATTGTAGTACTGTTGTAGCTTGTAGGCCTGGTTTGTACAATCACTTTTCATAACATTCTCTAGAAATTAGAAATAGAAAGTTTGACCAACTTAGGGATGTCCTCCGGAGGACTTCTGCAAGACTTCCTTTCGCCATCTGCAGCCCCTGCAGATCTTCATTTTAGAAGTGGAAAAGCTAAATTTTTAGCTTTTCAACTGCAAATAAGCTCTGGCATCTGGCTCTACATGTGGGCTATAGACCAAAGGGAAGTGATCAAAGTCCTCCAGTGGAGGACTGACCAATTTTGGATGTCAAAATGTGATTCCAGATATGAATTGTTTGTCACCTCAATCCATATCTCCATCACAATCCATTCTGTGAAAAAACTTGGCCAGAAAGACAGGTGGTTTGACAGCTGCATTTGAATCAGGGAGCAATCATAAATTGAATAACAAATTCAGTTAGATCACAAGCAATACAAAATTGAAATCAAATATGGTGCAAGGCATGCAAACATGTGTTGAAGAAATTAAGAGCAGCACATTGAACTTCGATTGTTTTGCAAAGAGCATGCCCTGGACAAAAAGCAACATCAATCCAAATTGCAAGAGAAAGCAAATATGGTCTTGAACTGGCTTTGTGAGGGCAGCAGACCTGCGGATATCCAGCTTTTGCCTCAAGTAATCTTCAAAAACTGGTTTTTACATCTCAATCTGTCTCTCAAAAAATTGTTCCTGATCACTTATGCACTCTCAAGTAATCAAAATCAATCAAGTTTTTCCCTTGTTTCTCATCTCAGTTTTTCTCTTCTTTCTCATCTCAATCCGTCTTGAACAACAAAAAATGGCATGAAAAATCAATCAGCTTTTTCTGTCTTGGGTGGCTGTGATCTCTGTCTCTCAATCATGCTTAGTAGCTTTTCTCTTGTTGAAAAGTATACAATGAATTGCTGAATACAGTGAATATAAAAAATCCAGTTAAGTTGGAAAAATCCAAACATTGATTCTCAACAACTTTTTGCATGTTCTCAGAAGCTGGGCTGTGGCCTTTTACTATCATGAGCTAAAACTTTTTGCTCATGATCCTCAAAGTCCACTTCTCCCACAAGAATCAGAAATAAGCACTAGCATGTTATGTAAGATCGTGCAAGCATATATCCACTTGATGTATTATTTTATGTGATTGTGGGCATAGAGATAGAGCCTGAGTTCCTATCCTGGCCAATGGATGATAGGGAAAGCTGCCCCATCAAAAACCCCAATGCACCCCTCAAAACCTTTGTTCTTCATAACTTAGGAGATCTCAAGCACCAAAAGAAAAAGGGTGGGGCCTCCCTAAAGTACCAAGGGACCTTTTTTACTTTGGGGAGGCACCCACGTCAAGGTTCCGCCCTTTGTCATGTGGTGAAGTCTCTGATTTCTTTGGGCCATTTCACATAGTTTTTCTTTAAGGGAAATGAAAGCTATGATAACTAGTTGGTTTAATTCCGCAACTGAGATTCCTAACAATTCAGCCCACAGGAGCCAAGGCTCTCCAATGTCAAAGCTAGTTGATTTTCAAGCGGGATTTGAGGCTCGATCCGCTTTGACGCAAAGAACTTGTGCTACTGATTGAGAACATGAATGAATCCATCTTTTGTGGTGAAGAGGGCTTGCTTGAATAGATAATTGGGCATGTGAAAGAACCTGGGAAAGAGCATACTCCTCATGCACGGTAAAGTTTGACTCAAAATGAAGAATAGGGCTCTTCAAAATTTCTTCAAGGATTTTATACCCTCCAAATTTTCAAGTACCAGTCTTTCCAAAAACTTGTGGCCCTGCTTTTTTTGGGAGCTATCTCTGAAAGGTCTTCATCAAATCCTTTCATTTACAAAAGAAAGATCAGATTGTTTTCTGCCATTCAGAAAGTCATTGTTGGTATGATCTTGCAAGCATTTCTGGGTGCATGGCCAAGTGCCACCAGGGGCTTTGGTGTGCATTCAGGCTAGGTGGAGAAACTTGGCACATAGCAAAGTCTTGCTGGGCCAATGATATCATCTGATCTTGGTCAACCACTCCGCTGACCTCCCTTGACCCTAATTAGGGTGAATCAAGTTTTTGAAGGCATCACACACTTGCTTGCATTTGGCCCAACCCCTTTCAGCTTGGAAAGGGGCCAGTGGCATTTGGGAAAGCACCACACATGCTTTGGGCTTGGCCAAGCAGGCTTTAGGGTTTGCCCAGCACACTTGGCCTTTTTTCAGCCAAGTTTTGGCATGTGCCCAGACAGACTTGCAACACCATAGTTGGGTGATGATACAAGAGTGTGTGGGTATGGAAAGGGGTGTATAAAGTGTCTGCTATGTGGACTGTTTTGCTAATTTGTTAGGGAGGGATGGTGATTGTTGACTCATTAGATGTTAAGAATTGCCCATGTGAGCCATCCTATTTTTGGAGATTTTTAGTTGAAGAATTTATTTCAAAATTGAGGGGTAGGCATACCGAAGAGCAGAAATGTGTTTGAATTGAATGCATCAAATACATTGAGAATGAAAAATAGAAATAAGATGAAGTTGAGAATAAAATACAACTGGGGCAAGCAGTTGGATTATGTAATCAGATCATACAAGTTTATGAGTCTCATCAATTAGACTTCAAACCTACTCAAATATTAAAACGGGTATGCCACAATGAGAGTAATTAACTTGGGTCTTAAATACAGCCAACTTGATGGAGTGTATGACACACAAATTGGTGCAACAATCTTTCAACCACATCTTGGAGACAGGCTCTCATCCACTACCAAGGTCAACAGAGAATAGCAAGCATGTGAACCAGAAGTCCTCCACTCTGGATATGGCTCTCCCAAGTATCATCAGCCACGTGCAAATGACAGACCACAATGACTTCAGCTGGGTTTCCATTGATGGCCAAGGGCACACAGACCCCACACAATCCAACATAGCTCTCAATCTCAGATTGGCTACCACCCCTTTTAAATGTTTGAAGAGCTTTTCAACTTCTGCCAGCTTCCAAAACTTGTCCATTAGGTATGTTAGGTATTGGACCTATATTTTTCACTTATTACTTTGTTCTGGATCAAAAGACATGTTTACTTGTTGATTTTCTGAACTGTTATACCAGTCAACACCAAGCAATTATTGTTGTAATTGTTGCCTGTCAAGCTCTCCACTCTCTGTCTCCATTCTCAGTCTTACCCTAACAGCTCACTCTAACCCCCCCTTCCATTCCTTTCTCCTCTCAGTTCCAGTCTCTCTAAGATGAAATGAAATATCAATTTGTGTTTTCCAGGTGGTGGAAAGTGTAGTTTCCTCCACTCAGAAGAAAAGTTGTCCTTTCTGGAAGCAGTGACGTCTTGTAGTCAGATGTCAGGAGTGATCCAGATTAGTTGTTTGTGTCCTGTCACATGGTGACAGATGATTGTTCATTATCTCTGTTTCTCTTTTCTATCGTGTAAATCATTGAGTCAGAACATTTTTTCTTCAGACCCACCTCACTGAGAAACCAAGTCAAAGGTCCTCTTTCATACAACTTCTCTCACCTTATCCCCTCTACTATCCACTTAACAGGCTCAAAATCTTACAATTAAACAACAGTGATTGCAGTGTATCATTTGTTTGTTTCTCTCTAAACATTGGGCACCAGACTGGACTTAAAATATGTACAAAAAGAGTTGTGAAGGAATTGGAAGAAAATCCGAAAAGAAAACAAAAAAGAACATGAAGGGGAGGAAGCATCTACAAGATTGATGCTCTATAATCATAAGGAGAAAAACCAAAAAAGAATGGACTTTATTCATTTATTTTTGAGAGTTCGACTCAAGGATCAGTGGAATGGTTGAATTAGACTGGGGAGTTTGTGTTGTTTTGACCACGGCTGTTGTCACTGGATACCGAGCGAGATAAAAGATGGAATTAGATCCAAAATTCAAATGAAGATCAAAGTAGGAAAAAAAATCGGATGCAGAAAGCTAAAAAACAAAGTCAACGTACAAGTTCCATATAAGTCCTCCATAAAGCTGACCATCTGTCTTTTCTTGATCGGTGGGCTTGAATGCGTTGAACAACTGGCCGTAGGATAAATTCAAAGTAATCTTTGTCAGTAAATCGTTAAGAATTTGAACCGGTTGAAAAAAAAATTACCATGATGGTGAGGCCGATTTGGAAACATCCCACATCTTCGGTCTTGGCATAAAAGGTACAGCCTGAGGTTCAAATGCATTTTCTTAATTATAGATAGAGACAATAGGAAGTGATATAGATTATTCTGTACCATCGAGAATGGGTACATATTTGACGCTCTCAGGTTCCCCTTTTCTTTGGACATACCTAAGACGCCAAAAAAGGATAAAAGAATCAGCTTAGGGATGAAAATCAAGCATGAAGAGTTCACTTACACTCCCTTGCGACAATTGGTGCAGTTTGGCCTAACAATCATTACCGCCGGAGAATGGTTAGTATTTTTTTTTTTTGAACACACGACCACTTAGCACAGCAAGAATCACCCGTTGAGCCATCCAGCTGTTTCCGGGGTCGGGTTGTCTAGCTCTGCTCCAGTCCAAAGGCACACACCCATCTCAGATGTCGAATTGTAAAAACCGCAGATCTGTCCAAAAAAAGTAAAACCATCTTCATGAGCAATAATAATAATAATAATCTGAAAGTCTAGCCTGAAACTGGAGTCACTTACACCTTCTCCACCATAGACTGAAAAGCTCTAAGTTCATCAATTTATGAAGGACAAAAAAAACCAGTCAGCCCAAGTTTTGTGGAAGATCTAGAGAGAATAATAAAGGCAAACAGGAGTGGTGGTAGTATATCGGCACGCCAAGCCTTTCGTGGTGGCCGAGAAGATTTTCTGGGCATCAGGATGAACGAACTGTTGATATTGATGAATGAATAATAAAGGAAATAAAGTGAGGTTAGATGAAAGAAATTGATTGAAGATGATTCAGTCAACGACGGTGCTCACCGGGTGTGAAGCATCATCGTGTACCACGGAGGCATTAGGATCGGTACATCTGATTAACGTATCGGCTTCAGAGAAAACACAACGGTCCTTGCGTAAGAAGTAATCATAACACTTGGTCTTATTTGTTGTGGCCAGAACGGCTGGCATGGCCAGTGCAAGGAAGACGGCAGTTGTGCTGGCTTTCATGATATGTATGTGGTTGGTTAGTGGGGATGATTTGGGGAAGTTGCAGAGAGTCGAATAGGATCTTGGCGGTAAGTCTCTGGAGGTGGGAAAGAGAATGGGTGTTTGAGTAACGGACAGAAAGAAGTCGGATTTATTTAAATATATGCTTCAGTAGGAAGCCATCTTCTTGGCTTCCCTGCTCCTCATGATTGTGTACATAGCAGCAAGCCGAGCGCAAGATCTCACTACTGCTACTGCTGCAACGGGGTCGAAGGATCACATTGCACGATAAGACCATCAGTGACGACTATCTCACCTCATCAAAAAAATTGTTGGTGCTCGGCCCGGTAACAAAAGGTAACAAATCCTTCCACAAGAGGGCTGATCCCTTTTCAATCAGCCCCTGCAACCAGAAGCTTGCATGATTACTGATTGCACCGCCAGAAACGGCTAGCTTGCCATTCTCCGTCGACCTGGGCGGGTGGGCAGCCGGGGAGACCGGCTGAAAAGCCTGTTCCGACTCCCGAACCCGACCAGACGTTCGGGTTCCCCCCGCAGACCACCCGGTCTCTCTGGCCCGCTGCCGCCACCCCGATCCGCGGCCGCGTGTTTCAGCCGAATTCCGCCTTCCAAACCAAGTGCTCACCATTTTCAATCGGGCGAGATAATTAACGACGACAACGAAGAAAGACTGGAACAGTGCAGTGAAATACATCGGGGGCAGAATAGCGATGCGTGTCAGTGCGATAAGTCTTGCTCGATCAGCTTGGAAAGGTATTCTTTTTCTTTCTTCTCCCTTCAAAACTAACCACATTGCTTACACTTCCATGGATATGTCGCCTTACTGATTGGCTTTCCCTAATTCCTTCTGTCTATTTAGGTCCTTTTTTCACTGCCTTTCCTAACCTCGCCGAAGCTCTACAGACTAATACTGCTATCAGGACTTCAGCTAGAGCATGTACGATCTTACCCAACTTTGTAGGGTAAGTTCTTCTCTCCTTCAGATACATTTAATCGAAAAGAAAAAAACAAAATTCATAGAGGAGAACAAGAGACATCATTAATCGAGAAATATCACGATTGAATGTTACCTTTCTTTTGATGATTTATTCGGTTATTTATCTAGATTGAAACTTTTAGTTCATAACGGAAAAGAATATATTCCCGTCAACATTACGCCACAAATGGTTGGACACAAACTAGGAGAATTTTCACCCACCCGGAAACGATTCAGTTACAAGTTAAGTCTAAATCATCAAGTTTTATTTATAATAAAAAATAAAAAATTGAACATTTTTTTTATTTATTAAACAAACATTTGTGGATGAAATGATCAACTATGTACATATATAGAGCTTCTAAAAATCGCTAGTAAACATATTGTCTTCTTTCTTCCCCAGAGATATCTGGAAGAATTGTATGAATGAGAAAAGAGAGAGAGAAAAAGTTCTCCAACAATTCCCCACAAATCCACCACTGTATAAACTGGGCTGCCTATGTATACTGATGGCCCGATCGTGTAATAACAACCAAGTATTTGTTCTTATGTGTGAGAATTAACATAGTCAGTTATTTCTCATTCAGCTTCTCTTGGGATTTCCAAGACACATGATGATTCTGAATCCCATGGGCTTCTAAATTTGTTGATAAACATTTCTAATATCTGTGAAGGCTTTCAAAAGAGTTCTGTATTGATTAGTAGCACTGTAGACAGACAATACTCCTATCTAAGGCCCTGTTTGGCACTATCATGAAAATGGGTGTAATATTGAAAATTTAATTCAATAGAAGCCAAAGTGTTGGCACAAATATAACAAATTTGGTGTAGAAATAAAGAGTCCTACCTGATTCATCATTTGTGACATCAGAATGGGTATGTGAGGCTGTCATTAGCATCCCAATATTGACATTACACTTGAAACAGATATAAAGGGTAATAATGCTATTATGGCACTAGAGAGAGTCCAATACATGGACTCTTATCTTGTCAATCAAGAAGCAGAAAGCCCTTTTCATTCCATACCAATTTTGTTACATTTGTCGCAACAGTTTGGTATTTATTGAATTAAATGTCCAATATTACACCCATTTTAATACAGTGTCAATCGGGGCGTAAATCATTTGGAGTGTGATGGCAAGACCATCAATCCAGCCATCTAGTCAAGACGCATTGTCCAATAACTCGACTTGCTGATTATTAGGTAGCTTGATTCCTCGGCGGCTTTTGCAGACCTTCTATCTTGTTAAGGACTATCTATCTACATCAAGAGAACAAACAAAATGATATCCTTTTTCATTTTTGTATTGAAAGAATACCATAATGCAATCTCACTTGGTTTTTTTTCTTTTTCCTTTCTTATGAAGCACAGAATCTTTGAGAACAGTAAACAAGGAACCGAAAACAAACAAACAAGGGACCTTATAAAAGTTTACGAATCGAAATTATATTCAAATGAAGGAGGTAAATCGGCGATAGGACCATCTAACAAGGCACGATCGAGATCAGCCGAACTCTCGCCAACTGTGTTGTTATTCGAATCAGCCTGATTGATTGCAGTCGAACCCGGATTAGCCATAACGTTTTTCAACGAGCTCATTTCTAAAAATTCTGCTGGTTCATCTGGTCTGCGGTCTCTCATTATCAAGATCCCTCCGCCAGCACCAGTCGCAATAGAATCAGCTTGACTCATAATCGCGTGTGCGACGATGGTCGAACTACCAGTCGAGTAGAGCTTATGATGGCTCTTCTGTGCTGCCGAAGATGCCAGCAATGGCCTTACTGGCACATATCGTGAGTCTTCAGGGAAGCTGATGTAAGGTAGTTGGGTTGCGGTAACCCTAGAGAGGTTTGAGAGCTTATCGATCGATCCATCTTCTTTTCTCCGTTTTGATGATTTCGTCCCTCCGTTCTCCGCCTTCGACCCGTTCACTGCTGTCTTCTTCGAATCTGCCCCCGGTACATCGTCAATCTTCATCGCATCACTTGCGTGATGTGCTGCACTTGGACTGTCAGGTGCTGGAGTCTGAAGTAGAGTGTAGTGTTGGTTACCGATTCCGCATTAGGTACGTTGTAGCAAGATGTACATAATCATCAAGCATGCGCCACTTACCATTTCCAAATCCTCTGTATTCAACCTTTCTTTCTTAGTTTTCTCGCGTGCTTTTACTTTGGCAGTAGTCGATAGAACGGCGGTCGCCACTTTTTCAACTTTTTCTGCGGCAGGTGGGGCAGTGGCAGGTTGATAGGCGAACAATGATGGTCGAGCATTTGAATGAAATTCAAATTTAGGCATCTGCAACGACAAACAAACCCAATCAATCAGATCTTTTGCAATCTTGACTCTCGTTCAAAATAGTGCTCACCTGTAGATTTTGATCGACACCGATTATCGCAGTTGGTGTGAATGCCAACGCCAATGAATGGGCCATGGGGAACCAGTACCAGAATTGATTGAACAGCGCCATGCCTACGATTGCTGTCATGTTGTTGCTTCCGTTTTTACTTCTCATCGATACAGTCACATTGCGACCACCAGCATCGATGATCCCTTGAGCCAATGTCGCACCAAACTTAGCCATCGCGTCCTCGTGTTTATCTGATATGATCTTCTCAAAGATCTTTCGGACAACCGAAGCCTTGGGATTGAGTACCTCATTTTGCTGTATGAGGATCATTGCCAGGGCAATACACGCCCCTTGCTTCACATAATCGACTGTGTCCTTGGTCATCGGCTCCAGCAAGCTGATCGCTTCCTCCATTCCCGTTCCGGCACATGCGATCCCGAGTGCAAGAGCGGCGCCGTAACGTACGTTGGGATTGTAACTTTCACTCAACAGTTGGACGACCCGAGGGACTTGGCTAGGGTTTCGGAAAAGTAGAAATCCAAGTGAAGTGACAGCGGCCCTTCTCACATCATCGTTAACGTCTGATACCGCGACATGTAGAAGCCGCCTGATCGCCTTATTATTCCCTGTACCGGCGTAGGCCATGGCAATGGTGTAAATTCCGCCATATCGAAGGATGGGGTCCTAGTAAGAAGAGATGACCGGGTTAACGTGTACCTAGATAAAAATATTTGACCCTGATACACACCTTATCAGCAGTTAAAATTTCAATTGTCCCATCGGCCGCTTGCTCCTTCCCATAAAACAACAGGCTAATCCCAACTGCTAAGCCGCGGATAATCTTTTCGTGCTGAGTTTCGTGAGCGTATTGCAACATTTCATCCAAGGCTTTCGACGACCCACTGCCCAACATGATGAGACCCATCGCGTATCCAGCGGCCTCACCAGCAATTGCAGAATCATGATATAAAACGTCTCGAAGATCATCATATACCTCTGTTCATAACAAGTGCCAGGATATGCCATTAGGGAAAACTTTCAGTATAACATTTTTTTAAAAGTCATCAGACAAGATTGACGTAACTGGCTCACCTTCGTTACCGGACGACATGCCAGCTACACCGAGTCCAAGTGCAGCCCCATGCTCAATAATATCACTACTGGTGCTTTTCATGACGTCGCTGATGTAGCCTAACACACTGCTTCCACCATGGTTGGCATTAATGAGACCGAGAGCAAACAGACTACCACCCTCACTATAAAAGCTTGAGCCGGGTCCGCCTTGTGGTGTAGGTAAATAAGGCTGCAAGATTTCCATGCCTTGAGTGAGATTACCACGATGAATGACACCAAGACCAGCGGTAGCAGAAAACTTGCTCCAATTGCTCGCTTTGCTTAACCAATCCAAATTGTCACGAAGAAATTTGTCTGAGGTTGTTCCCGCGTTTGCAAAGGTATTTGCAAAGCTGACGGCATTATGGTAAAGTGAGCTGCGTGCGTCGAGTGCGTCTTTGGTCTGTTTCAGGATCAGGAGGTCGGCGTGATTGTTGCGGTAAAGAAATTCGAGATAAATCTTGATGGTTTCTTCGCCACTTAAAATTCGCCGAGCTTGCTCAATGTGTAGATTGCTACTCGTCTGAGTTAGGGCGAATCAAGATGAGGGTTAGAAAACAGCAAGAATATTGCCATCTGTACCAAGCTTGCTCACCTTGTTAGATGCTTCACCACCATCTACCGCCATGTCTCCTTCAGTTTTAGGCCTTGAATTTTGCTGAGGACTCCCAACCAATTTGGTTCTGATGACCTCTAGAAACTCTTGCGTGGCGGTTTCCGCAAGATCGAAGCAAATCTGGAGTGCAATCAAGAGTTTTTCGGGTTGCTTTTTATCTGAGAGAAGCTCGTTAAGGAGTTCACTGGCTGGTTGTGGGTCATCAAGATAAACGTAGCACTGAGTGATACAGAAGTAATCAGGTCCACTCTGTTGAGAGCCGAGGAGACGGACCAACAGTCGGAGGAGATCGTTACGGAATGAAAGGCGAGTAATCGAGGTGAGACTAGCTTCTAAGAGATATCCCAGCAGGTCGTTCTCTTTGGAACTGTGACGGGAGGCGATTGATTCGATGATGTCCAATCGACGACTTTCGAGTGCGATTCCAAGTGCCTGACGATACTCTCCAGCATTGACACATCGGGTGAACATTCTTTCAACTATGTTGGACATTCGTTTATCGACTTGGATCGGAGGTAGCGGGTCGGATGAAGGGCTTGCACTCTCGTGGGCAATAAAGAGAGCGACATATGCATCAATGCACTCGGCTGTATCAAAATGTTTAACGAGTGAGATGAGCACCGGGCAAGCTGGTTCGGGTCTATCAATGAGAGCTCCAACTTGGAGCGGTGGAGAAACTCACAAACAACAGTCTCTACAAATTCTCCGTCGGTACCAAGAGTACCGACTCTTTCGACATCGAACCTATCACCTGCTCCGAGTGCAAACTGCAAAGATTCGTTGATGTCTCCAAGATGATAATATACTTTAGAAGCAACCAAGGCAGCCAGAGATCTTGTGGTTTCTGGCAAGGATTCATCTTCGTACATCACCTCACTGGATTCCACCGTTTTGGAATAACAGGGGTAACATAAAATTAGCAAGCTGGATGTGTTTTGTATAAAAGAGAGCAGCTTCATTACATCTTTGAGATTCCATCAGCCACTTCAGCCCAGAATTCGTAAACTAGCTTATCCAATTGTTCGAGTGCATAGGTCTTTAACTTGATTTCGTCCTCATCCAGCAAGGTCAAGATACCTTTAGAATGACAGCAGCCAGGTTTTTCTTGGTTAGTTTGGTCAACACTCTTCGAGGATAAAGGAGGAGGTTCAGACCTGAAGCAGAAGTGACGGCGGCCATTTTTTGAAGAAGTCTTGTGTGTGATGGTTTTGGTTGTGAATAGTTTATCGATGGTCAACAAGCCAGAGAAAGTGAGAGTGGATGATGAGTCCGATTGGCTGAGGTCATCGCTCACTGACGTCAGCCCGACCATCGCCCGCGCCACATCGATCGCGAGCTGACGCGTCTGGCCAGTCCTGCGCACCCCTCTCTGGAGATAACTGGGGGGGTCCTCTTCTTCGTGGCCCCCTCCCAGCTAAACATCCCAACCACGAACACCAACCACGGACACCAACCACGATGAGCCGGGCCGGATTCCGCTTGAGCAGTCTACTCCGACCAGCTCTCAATCGAGTCTCACTTCTCAGAGCATCATTCCCAGTACTCTCTCAACAGCCTTGCCACCATCCACTGATTCTCGACAATCATGCGACACTCAATTCGACTATGAACCTCATCAGAGGAATGAAGGTTCGTTCAAGTGTCAAGAAGATTTGCGACGGTTGTTCGGTAGTCAAAAGGAAGGGGAGGGTTTATATAATCTGCTCTAAAAATCCAAGGCATAAACAAGTTGAGTTCGCGACCACTCAAGATTTGTTTATACAATTCCCAACTAACAAGCAACTGTTTTTTCTACCAATTAGCGTCAAGGTTAAGATATCACCCTGCTTTTTGTTGTTGTTGTTGTTGTTGTAGTCCAAAACGTTTGTTCGGATTGTGGCCAGTCATCACTACAAATCGACAAGCATGGACTAGATCCCCTTAACCCAGCTATCGAAAATACCACTCACAACTAACTTGTAAAATGGCTGAAATTCGTCCTTCTCAGAAAACAAAAACCCCATAGTGACCCTCACGAGATGAGAACCTAGGCCTAGCATCCTATACCTTATTTATTTATTTCTAGTCTTGTGAAAAACGTTGTGAAAGAAGTCATTGACAGATGAACTGCTCGCTGAAATTAGGTCCTTTGTTCAATTCACTCGCTCCTAATTCCTCAAAATCACCTATCATCTGCTCACATTACATCAACTTAGTTTAGACTGGATTGAAGCATGATGTAAATTTTGTTGGTATGCATGTAGGACCCTGGAAACCCCCGAAGGAGGTGGGTAACCTGAATGTATGATTATTTTTTTGCATGTTTTGCAAAACGGTACATAAGCACAATTGTTTTGTGAATGGGCTTTGAAATCTAAAAGGGTAATCACCAAACATGGCATAAATGTAAGAAAATATGCTGAAATTCAGTGTAATGCCAAGGGTGATTTTGCCTCAAGCATACACACAAAAATGTATGAGAGCATCTCCACCCAAGGAGCTATAACCCAGATATAGCTCCTCAGTTTGGTGCAATAGCAACTCAACGTGGACTGTTAGCCAGCCGAGGTTGCTATATCCAGAGCCACGTCTTGAGGCATGCGAGGTGTCAGACAGGGTTCACCGGGAAATTTGGTTTATGTCCCGGGTTGCCTGTCTGTCACGAGTAGTCACGGGTGCTAGACGGTTGCTGGATCTGGCAACCGTCTGGCTTTTTTTAGCTTTGGAGCCAGAGTGGATGACTTCCCTTCAATCTACAGCCCCCCTGTAGAGCCAGATGCTAGAGCTTAATTGCAGTTGAAAAGCTAAAATTTTAGCTTTTTGACTTCTAAATTAACATCTGCAGGGGCTGTAGATGGCAAAGGGAAGTCTTCCAGTAGCACCCCAGGTGGGTGCTGATTTTCCGCTTGGGTTGCTAAAAGTTGGATAGCACCTTGGGTGGAGATGCTCTGAATCAGCCAAAAAAACATTCCCCAGTGCCCCCCAATGTATGAATTTTGCCAAAATCTTGGGTTTTTGGTTACCCACTTCTAAAGGGGGTATCCAGGGTCCTATGCATATCTGTGGCACAGGAACACTGATGTAGTCTTTGAACACTAAGTCCGAGTAGCTCTTAGATCATGTCCAACATGGAAGCTACCCCAGATTTAGCTCCCCAAACCCAAATTTGTGAGTCCAATGGGGGCGCTAAACCCAGTGCTAAATTAGAATTCGGGCTTGCAGGAGCTAGTGTTGTCAGATCTGGCAACAGCATGGCTACCCAGAACCTGCCTATCACATATATTTTTGGTGATATGCAGGCTACATATTTCACCAATCCTTCACTCCATACCCAATATCCTCAACAATTATTCACCACCTGGCACCATGGATCCAGTTGAAAATGTCAATATCAATCTGGGTAAGTTTATTTATGTTTTGATTTTTTATTGGTTCTAAGACTTGATTTTTTTCCCTTGTAAGATCCCCCATCCCCTTCTAGTGAGTCCCTAGCAAATGATACCACCAAAGACAAGCTAAAAAAATTATGTAGTTTTCATTTTTATTTTTTTGTTATTTTTCAACAGTAAGATTTTATTGTATAATTTTGAATAACTATACTAGTAGAACATGTGGTTTTTAAAACATCAATGTTTTTTTTTGTTTCTATTTGTTTTGGGTGGTTTGCTTCCTGGTTGCTCTTCCCATGCAGACCAGGAAGGGTTTTAACCACATTTCCTTGCTCAGAACTGTGGTTGTATGTACAGTCAGATAATGTTGTGTTCAACTGGGAGCCGAGTTGTCAGTTTGTGGAAGGATTATTAATTTCAGGAAAAGAAAAAGGAAAATAGAAAGAGAAGAAATGAAAACAACTGAGTAGAGAAAAATAGAGAGAGACATGCCTGGGAGCCGAGTTGTCAGTTCGTGGAAGGATGAGGAAAGGTGAGTTCCACGACTGATGCTCCCAGGTATAGTACAAGACTTGTGACAGTTGAGTGAAATGAGATGAACATGTATGAAGCACATAAAAAAGAAAAATAAAGATGAAATAAAATAAAATAAAATAATATGAAATAAGAGAGAACACAAATGATCACTATCCCAACACCCCCCCCCCCCCCTTGCTGAATACATGAGAATCAAGAAAAAAAATAAATGGAAAAGAAAGAGACAAAAAGGGAAGGAAAGAAAAGGAAGATGAAGTGCTATCCAGGAACCAAGCCAAAACATTTTCAATTCATTTCTAGGAGAACTCGGGTAAGCGGTTTTGTCAACATGTCGGCTAGCATGTCTTGAGTGTGATTTCGTTTTCTTGAATGCATTCGCGAATGAAATGGTATCTGGCGTGTATGTGTTTTGTGCGAGTGTGATGTTCTGGATTCTTTGCTAACACCTCAGCACCTTCATTATCAACGTGAAGAGGGATGGGAGTATTGGGTCGAAGCTTGAGTTCTGTGAGAATATGGCGTATCCATAGGCCCTCTTTGCAGGAGTCAGAGAGGGCCTTGTATTCGGCTTCAGTACTAGACAACGAGACAGTAGCTTGTTTTCTTGATTTCCAAGAAATAGCTCCATCACCGAGTCGGTAGGTGTATGCTGAGGTGGATCGACAATCGTCACGATCTTCAGCCCAGTCAGAGTCTGAATAGCCTGAGCATGTGAGTTGGCCACCTAATTAAAGTCTTAGATTCTTGGTTGAGATGAGGTAGTCAAGAACTCACACCGCCGTGTTCCAATGGCTTTCAGATGGATCATGAAGATGTTGCAAAAGAGACGTCAGGTCGTGTGCATTGGGCGACCCATAGCATCGATCCTATGAGCTGATTGTAGGGGCCGGGAAAGGGTGGTTCTGAGGATTTCTGGTGATGAAGATCTTTGAAAAGGTAGTCGGTTGGAGTGGACACTGAAGTATGATTTCCACTGAGAAATCTATTGCACAGTTCATCGATGTAATGATCCTGGTGCATGTAGGCAAATCTGGATTGCTGGTCTCGTGTGATTTTTATTGACAGGAAATGGTTCAGCTCCTTGTCCGCACCTATTTTGAAAGTTTGGCCGAGGGCTTTGATGAGATTGTCGACAAAGTCAGGTTTACCGACAACAGCAAGATTGTCGACGTGGGCAGTGAGAGTGCCAGACAGGCTTCCATTGACTATTTTGAAGTATAATGTGGGGTCGTACCTGGAACAAGCTAGACCAAGGCGACGAAGGGCTTTGTTGAGTTTGAGGTTCCATTGCCTCGGAGATTGTTTCAAACCGTACAGAGATCAGTTCACTTCACAGACCCAATCAGGATGGGCAGGGTCTTCAAATCTGGGAGGTTGTTCCATATACACAGGTTCGTCGAGATGGCCATCTTGAAATCCACTTGCCCTCCTTTCCAGTTATTGATGGCGAGGAGACTGCAAATCAGGCGGAGAGTTTCTAATCGAAGTGTTGGCGCGAAGATTTCCTGATAATAAATTCCTTGGACTTGTGAATAGCCCATTGCAACTAAGCGGGCCTTGAGTTTCTGGATAGTCTGATCAGGTCAGTGTTTAATCTTGACACTTCAATTGGATCACTTTTTGTTTGGCTGGGCAGGGGACAAGGTTCCAGGTGTGCATACCAAGGAGAGAAGAGTATTATTTGCCGGCCACCTTTAGCCATGTCTTGGGTCTGTCGAGTTCCTCGGCTGCCTTGGCGCCCTTCGCCCAGTCTCTGGAACAGACAGGGGCCCTCCTTTCTCGTCCAGACCTGCGTCTTGGAGGGGAGGAGGGTGCCTGAGCCGTGGCAGGGAGACTGGGGGGAGGTGTGATACCAGTGGGAGCTGCAAGTTTGTCGACCACTTGAAGATTTGGTGGCAGAGATGTAGGAGAGGAGGTTGCAGTTGAGGTATCCTTTGGTGCGTGAATAGAAGCCGTAATGCTGCCATCAAATCAAGGTTGCAGGGGAATTGCTAGAGGTGGATTATCTAGAGTAGACAAGCACAGTCTAGTAACATTGGAAGATTTAGGTCCATCTTTCTCAGAGGAGACAGTGGGAAGGTCCAGTATGTCGGGTAATGATGGTGTGGTGGAAGATGAGTCGGGCCAGACAATTTATGCCATTACTGGAGCTGGTGGTGGAGAGATTTTCAGATTGTAAGGAAAAACAGTTCATCGAAAATGACGTCCCAAGACTTGATGACGGTTCTGTCACACGGCGTCTTGTACAAGAGATGGGTGGGCACTATTTGAAGGAAAAGAAAGGAAAGAGATAGCTTCGAAGAGAGGACTGACTATTCAAAGGTCTTCTTTGTTTCAAAGAAGAGTTACTTAGGCTCAGAGGTGACAAGTTTATACTTAAAAGAACATTGATTTCAGTAAATGAGAATAAAAAGAATAAAGAAATCACCTTAAAAGAACAGGAACAAGTTTGAGGATGAGATAAGAATGAAGAAAAGAAATAAACCACCACACAACTTGGACTTATCAAAGCTAAGGAAAAGAATTGAGATGGTCAACAGGGAAAAGTGGATGGTCAACAGGAAAGAGAAAGAGAGTAAGAGATGAATAAGAACCTCGATGAGCTGGCCAAGACACGAGTGACCTCGACGACGAAGAACGACCAACGATGTTGATTTGATGTAATATTGGTCGTGAGAGTTGAGTCGGAGATGAGGAAGGTTTCGTTGTACCACTCGAGATGTACAAGTAGTTGACCGTTCTCCAGAAATAAAGCAAGCACACCACAGAGATCGTGGCGTACTTCAAAGATCTCTGGGGTTCAGAGAGCACTGGTCATCTCAACACACCCCCATGCTCTATGAGGGAGAAGGCATACCAGCTCGAAGGATTTTGAGTACTTTGAAGATGCTGGATCTTCCAATTGTTTTTGTTAGGAAGTCCGCAAGCATTAGGTGAGTTTGTTTGAAGGTTAAGGCAATGTGCTTCAATATTATCTCAGCTCGAACGAAATGAAACCTCAGTTGCATGTGCTTTGTCTTGAAAGCAGAATGGTTGGACTCGTTGTTGGCTAGAAGAATTGCCGCTTGATTGTCTTTGAATATCTTGAAAGGAATTGCCAAAGGAATTTTGAGTGCAGTTTCGACAATCATCTCTAGCCAAAGAAGTTCTTTGGTTAGTTCAGTAATGGCGATGTATTCTGCTTCTGTCGAAGAAAGAGAATACGTGGACGGTTTCTTGTAATGCCAGGAAATCAAGTTATCGTTCCACAAGACTAGATAGCACGTCGTATAGCGCCTTGTTGTTTGACAATTCGCCCAACTAGCATTGACGTAAGAAATAAATTCGGCTTGGCCTATTGGAGTCTTTCGAATAGTAATGCCGAAATCTTTTGTTCCTTTGAGGTAGCGAAGAACATGAATAGCTGCATTCCAGTGATTGATGCCAGACTGTTTGAGAAATTGTGAAAGAGATCCGACTGCAAAGGTGATATCAGGACGCGTTGTAATACTGAGATAATTTAACACTCCGATTAAGCTTCCGTACTTGATGTTCAATTGCTTTAAATCATCGATTTCACTTTGAGAAGCAGACACAAGATTAGATCTGGGGATCATCAGTGTGGCCAGAGGAATGGAATCTTGACATCCGAATTTTTTCAGGGTTTCAAAGATGTAGTGAGTTTGCGTAAGATGCACACTTGACAAAAGTTGTTCGACTTTCATTCCCAAGAGGTGTTTGGCACTGCCAAGATCTTTGACATAACAATTTCTTAAAGATTCCAGGTTGAGGGCTAAATATTGCAATATCCTCTATATGCACATATAGCCACATATTGCCAGACCAGAACACGCATGGCTCAGCATAGCTTCGGTTGAATCCAACGGACAGAAGCCACGGCGATAGCGTAAGGTGCCATTCTTTAGGAGCTTGCTTTAAGCCATAAAGAGCCTTTTTTAAAAGCAAAACTTTATCCTTCGAGACTTCAATGCCCGGAGGAGGATTAAGTGTTATCCTTTCTCCAATTGGAGCATTCAAGAATGCACACTTGACATCGACTTGATGAAATTCAAAGTTTCTTTGTAGAGCAAAAGCAATGAGGAGCCGAAGAGAGATAAGTTTTCCTGTTGGAGTGAACATAGTGTTGTAGTCCTTTCCAAAAACTTCTCTGAATCCTTGCACGCAAAGTCTAGCCTTATATTCTTTCAATTGATTAGATGAGGCGGGTTTAATCTTAATTACCCAAGTGCAATTGAGAGGCTTATCATCTTTTGATCTGTTGATAACATCCCAGACTTGATAACTGGCCATGTTATCTTTTTCTTTCTCCAAAGCGGTGATCCAATCGTCTTTATCAGGTAAATTGACGATTTGATTGTACGAAAGAGTTTCATCAGCGGATTCGGCGAAATCAGCCTTAAAAGCCCGGGCTAAGTGCGCTTCTGGTACCCCCCTCCGCCGATGACGGAGAATATTTTCTGAGGAAATATCGCCAATAATTTCTTGACTCGCAGAGATTTCATTGACGTTGTCATCAATGAGAATTTCATGATTAGGAAATGGAAGAAAATGCTCTTCAAGATCTTCATTTGCGTCCTCGACAAGATCAAAAGGATTGAAATGGAAACTTGCGCCGTCCAGAGACTCATTGTTCAAAGATGGAAAGACAGATTCATCAAATGTAACATGTTGTGCAGTACACAGCGTCTTTGAGTCAATCTTCAGGAAGCGGTAAGTTGAAAAATCATTCGCATATCCTAGGAAGATTGCTCTCTCTGATTGGGCATTAAGTTTTTTGACCTGTAAAGCAGACGGAATCAGAACATAGGCAAGACAGCCGAAAGGACGCAGTTTTTCTATTTCTGCTTCACGCTTAAACCACGATGTGTATGGCGCAACAAAATTTCAAGAGGAAGACGGCAGCAAATTGCACAGGTCTGTTGCCGTGACGATAGCTTCAGCCCAGAAACGTGGGGATAGTTTGGCTTGTGCAAAGAGGCATCGAGCTTTATCCAGAATGGACCTATTGGCACTCTCAGAAATACCATTATTCTCAGGGGTATGAGATGGAGAGAAATGTTGAGAAATTCCATGATTTCGGCAGAAGTTTTCAAAGAATAAGTTCTTGAACTCTCCGCCATTGTCAGAGATGATCCTTTTGACCTTACCAGTCTGATTTTCAGCCCATAGCACGAACTCTTCAAATTTGTCTAGAGTTTCTGACTTATGTTTCAGAAATTTTACGCATTTGTAGCCGGAGTGCTGATCAACAATTGTAAGAAAATATTGAGCACCCGCTATTGAGCGTGTTTGAAATGGGCCTACTAGATCTTGATGAATAGCTTCGAGAATCTCAGAAGTTGGTGCAAACTTTCCATTGAATGGAAGCTTTGAACTCTTGCACATTTTGCATACGTCACATGAAACATCTTCACACGAAGGAATGAGTTTCTTCATGTATTTGAAGCTTGGATGGCCTAATCTGCCGTGCCAATCAATTGATCCAGTTGCAAGGTACGAGGAAGGAGCCAAAGCATTTATTTCAAATTTAGAATCAATAATTAACAAATGATTTTCAATAGTGCCAGAAAGTTTGACAGTAAAACTGTTCGAATCTTTGACAATCGAAGTAATTTGATTAAATAAACGGTTCATCGAGATAAGAGGTCAATCAAGATCTTTGACGAAGAGAACATCGTCTAAGACAATTACGGAACCGGAGGAATCTAAGATTTTATAGCAGATGCCAATCCATTGCGTTTAGTGTTTGCATTCAAGATGTTCATATCGATTTTCTTGACATTTTCGAGGAGAGAGACGTCATTCACCATGTGGTGAGAAGCGCCAGAGTCTAGAACGGGAAAAGTTCCTTTAGACTTAAAGCCGAGACTTCGCAGTATTTGGAGTCACTGTCCACATAGTCTTTGACTTCAGCGGACGCTACTAGACCTTCAGGCTTAGGGCGCAAGGAATCTCGTTCCTTATTGGATAACTTGAAGCAACACCAGGCTAGATGGTAGGCGAGCGGATTATGTTTACCAGGGAAACAAGGATTTGCTGGCGGCGGTTTCTTAGATTTAGAAGATTCCGTCTTGAAAGCAGACGCTCCTTCTTCCTTAATTTTAGAAGAGAAAGAACTAGCATTGGCGGTAGAAGTAATGGCTCAAGTTTCCTTCATGTAGATCAACTCTTGAAGTTTCTTAATTGTCTTGCTGGGAAAATGAATGACAGACTCATTCATAATGATGTTGTCGACGACATTTCAATAATCTTTAGTAAGTTTTGCAAGAACTGAAATGGATATGACGCGTCAGGAATTCCCAGTTGAACAATGGCGAATTCATGAATCATTCGTTGACAATCGATGAGATAGACTTTAAGATTGCCACGATATTCGTATCACATGAATTTGAGCCAAACTCTGGCTTTATTGTTGACGGATTCGGAAGCAAACCTATCGACGATTGCTGCCCACAATAAGGCAGGTTTGTCTTCATTGTCGATGGTAACCACAGCGTCGAAGGCGATGTCATTTAAGTGACTGATGACAATATTGGCCGCTTCATTCTTCTTCTTTTCGCTGGGGCTTGCCGTTTTGCCAGAAACAATTCTCCAGAGATCTTTACTTCTGAGATAAGCTCTCATCCTACTAGACCACGATGGATAGTTGTTGTCATTGAGTTTGGGAATCGAAAGTTTAGTAGATTTTTCCTCGAAGACTTCCATGTCCGACATGACGTTATTGTTCCTGTTCTTGTCTTTTGAGCACCCGTACTGATAATGTGACAAGTTTAGATTTAAAAGAACATTGATTTCAGTAAATGAAAATAAAAAGAATAAAGACATAGATGAGAATAAAGAAATCACCTTAAAAGAACAGGAACAAGTTTGAGGATGAGATAAGAATTAAGAAAAGAAATAAACCATCACACAACTTGGACTTATCAAAGCTAAGGAAAAGAATTGATTTGATGTAATATTGGTCGTGAGAGTTGAGTCAGAGATGAGGAAGGTTTTTGTTGTACCACTCGAGATGTACAAGTAGTTGACCGTTCTCCAGAAATAGAGCAAGCACATAAGAGAGATCGTGATGTCACACGATGATGTGGCGTACTTCAAAGATCTCTGGTGTTCAGGGAGCACTGGTGATCTCAACAAGAGGGACTTGGAGTAGAACACTGAAAGGGTTCGCAATGAGAAGGCTCAAAGAAGGCTGAATCAAGTTATGCTAAAACTATAATATTATTTTGATGAGGAAAGATGGAAAGCATGCAAGCAGACAGCTTATATAGTAAATACAAGTGAGGCTACAAAGGTATGACATAGGTTCGAACAAGATGTGAGGTCATAGGGTCAAAGCAGAAGAAATGAAAGGAGGTCATAGCCACTGAGGTCAAGCAACACCAAGGCAAGTCCATGACTGGAGGACAAAGCAGGGGTAAGTGCGATGGGTGCAAGAGTGAGTGAATTGAAGTTTGAAGTTCGAGGACTGTGTGTTGAAGGTCAAAAGTTCAAAGAGGAAATGCGCGGATCCGGAAAAGGGAGTTTAGCACATGAAGAAGTAATGCCGAAAAGAAAGGAAGACCGGTGAGGGTTAATGGTCTTGCTTTTGTTTGCATAACTGGAAAGCAATGTGCTATTGAATCTTCAAAGGTTTTAGAAAGTAACTTCGAGAGAGCACTGAAGATTTCAGAGGGTGCATATGTGATGTCATATGCAACCCGAGGATTAACCAAAAGCTTGAAAGTTGCTGATGGCAAAAAGCATCCTTAGCCAAATGCAAGGAAGATCCAACTGGGAGATCCTGAGTGCTGAGTTTGTTGTATGACAGGTCCGCTTTTCCAGATCCCATAACCAAAATCCATTACCATTGGATAGATAGGAGAGGAAAATGGCTGAACGGTCTTTTCGGTTTGCCTCCGGAACCTTGTACCATACCAGGCATCCGTAAGGGTGGAGGTGTTTAGCGCTGACAGGAGGTAGGTTGAGGATAGATAGAGGTGATTTGAAGCCAGTCAGGGTCTTGCAAGGAACGGAATTATAGCTGTGGAAAGGGTGTCAAAGGGCATCAGCCCAGAAGGATTTTGGCATGCTCGCTTGAAGCAGCGCACATCTAACCAAATTGCTGATAGTCCTATTTGTCCTCTCCGCCACACCATTGAGTTCAGGTGAGTGCAGAGGACCTGGTTCATGTTTGATCCTGGATAGACTCAGATAGGAGGAGAACTCCGTGGAGACATATTCCCCACCATTGTCCGTTCGGAGCGATTGAATGGTGAACTTGCCCGACTTCTCAAACAACACACAGAAAGCTTTGAAACAATTAAATGAATCACTTTTTGATTTCATAGGATAGGCAGTCATGTATTTTGAACAATCATCGATAAAAGTAATGAAATATTTATATCCCTCTCTCGATGCAATCTCATACGAACCCACATCGGAGTGGATGCTCAATACAGTCTTTGTGACTTGAATGCCGTCTGGGACATTTTGCATTGAGTGCAAATCGGACACTGTTGTAAGTCCTTTTCGTTTAGCATTGCTGGTGAGATGTTGAGTTTCCGGAGGAGATGTTTTAGAGGTTTGAGGCCAATATGGGAAAGGCGTAAATGATAGCCCATTAGACTGTCATCAAATTTGAAAGGAGGAGAAATAGAAGTGGAGTGGGAGCTTACAGGTCCCGCTGGGAGGTAGTAGAGATTTCCTCTGCGGTAGCCTCTCCCAACAAGCTCTTCTTTGTCCCCAATGGACAGAATGTCACATCTGTCTCTGGTGAAAACAACCCTCAGATTATTGTCGCAGATGTTGACAACCGACAAGAGGGGTTCGTGTAAAGCGGGGACCACTAAATCTTTGACGCTTGATTCAACGTTGAGTGGGAGGTTGAGGGAGCCTTTCTTGGTGGATTCCACTGTTTAGTGGTCAGCCAGGTGGACTGGAGTTGAGTCGAGCATAAGATTTGTCAGGGCCGATGGGTGTGGAACCATGGTCATCGAGGTTGAGGGGTCAGACTGGAGGAGAGCGAGCATATGGCTTGCCGAGTGGTAACTTTGTACTCCGAAACGGAGAAGTCAGATTCTTCGCCGGCGACTTGAGATGATCCACCAAGAGTGGCCACGGATGTACGTCCGGCTTTGGCAGGTAGCCTGATATTCCTCGATGGTTTTGGCCTTGAGCCCTTGTTTGAATTCAATTGAGCGCGGCGAGATTTGTGGTCACGAAGAATCCGAGAAGTGTTATATCAGTTATTCAAATTGTGTCCGTCAACATTGCAGAATGTTCAATGCTTGGAGTTCGGTTCTTGACTTGATGAGAGATTTGTCGGACAAGTTTTTGCAGAGGCTGCCAATGCTGGTTCTAGGATATCTTCAGCACGTGCTTTCCTGCGCAGGCCTTCTTGACGGAGTGCTGCGATTACTTTGGTTGAAGCCACGTACGGTTCTTTCATCAGGGAAGCCATTCTTGGGATAGTGAAGTGAAAATTGCTGTGGTGTAAAAATCATCCTGAATAAGGGGTCAATCAGGATTATTCAAAGCGCTAAGGCGTTCAAAAACTTTTGCCATGTCTTCAAGGTGTGATTCAATATTGTCGCCGTGCATGCGGAATAGGAAAATCTTCCTCATCCAATACATAACTCCTCCGGAGGAGAAATCCTGATGAGCCGCTCCTAGGCCAAGCCATAGTTTGTGTCTGTCTTTGTTGAAATGACAGATTGACCTGATGTTGACTGGGTCAATTTTTTGAGCGATGACACTACAGACCGCTCCGTTGTCTTGAAATAAAGTAGGGGAGAGTTCTGGGTTGATGATATAATCGACACCGGTTGTACTGAAGTGCATGTCAAGGTAGTTGGATTCTGGACCTGGTGCCTTCAATTTCTCGAGAGTTTTAGAGCCGGGTGACTGATGAGACCAGGATGCGAGAGTTTGGAATCATCTTCCAGTGGGTTTTTTGATTTGGAATGTGAGGAAGCCGATTGATCAGCCATGGTGAAGTATGGGTTGGACTTTTTGGCTTTTTACGATAGCAAACAGATCCTTCAGAATATTCTCAGCAAGTGAAGCGAAGCTGTTTAGTAAGCAATGGGACTCATAACCTGTTGTGTTCAACTGGGAGCCGAGTTGTCAGTTCGTGGAAGGATGAGGAAAGGTGAGTTCCACGACTGATGCTCCCAGGTATAGTACAAGACTTGTGACAGTTGAGTGAAATGAGATGAACATGTATGAAGCACATAAAAAAGAAAAATAAAGATGAAATAAAATAAAATAAAATAATATGAAATAAGAGAGAACACAAATGATCACTATCCCAACAGATAACTGGTGAAACATGTGTTAAACAACCAAAGCATTTTTATGATGGTGGGGACATAGGGTGATGCTAGGGACAGTGCAGGTTGCTAGGTTTAGCAAACTGTGCTGTGTCAGGCCTTTTTTGCTGGGAGGTATTGGTGCACTGCAGTTGCCAAGTTTCCAAATTAAGTGACTGACCGTAACTCCTGTGTGGGAGATGCTCTCATTGACAACTCAAATCTCTAGTCTGGGTCTTCTTCCTTGCAAATATCACAGTGGTTGTACTTCAATGTGATTTGTCACTGCTTAATTCAATGGTTATCATGGAAGTGGCTTGTCATGGGGGCTCAGTAAGGGTGGGACCCGGGGTTCGGGACGGGGCATGAGGGCCATCCTGAAGCACAGACCCCGGTCTCCTGGGATATGCCACGGAGCCCTGGGGTGTGAAAAAAAAAGAAAAAGTTGAGATTCTAAGCTGGAGGGCAGCCCAACCTCCTACCTACACCAAAACAGAAGCAAAAAAAAAAAAACCGGACCCTCCAAGGATCCCTTTCCCATCAAACAGTACATACATGACACCAATGAGGAAGAAAAAATAAGAAAAGTTGAGGAAATTGGCTACAAAAAGGCCGATTTCTAGCTGATTTCCTCTATTTTTACATTCCCCGGGGTTTGGGGCATGACCTGAGCCCAATCCTGATTCCCTAACCCCGGGGCATGACCCAAAAGTTGGGGTCCGGGGCCTACCCTTAGGGCTCAGTAATGTTACTCTTTTTTGAAAAAGGTGCAATTTTGCCTTTGGCATTGCACACTATGATTTTCTATGTACCAGACACCAAAAATCTACATAAGGCTTCCTGCCAGTTGACATGCAGTTTTGAACTATTTATGTCAGTTTGGTTGGTGAATGTGATCAACTGCCAGGCAGTGCTCTGCTTTTTTTGTGGTGTGCAACTTGTTGGATTGTGACAATTGATTTTCTCAGTACTTAATGATTGTTGAAAATGTCCTTTCTGAGTGCACACACCAAAACCTAATCTAAAAAACTTAACCTTAAACAGTATCACCACCACTTACTGCTCCTCTCTCTTTCCTCTTTGAATCTGCACATCGAATTCCCTTTCATCAGCAACTCTTCTTCATTCTTCTTCTGTCAACCTGCTCAACACTTCATCATTGCCAATCATTGACTTCATCGCTTCCTTGCTCCGGCTCCTATTCCTTTATCATTCTCATTCTACTTCCCCAATCACATTCTCCTAACTCCCATTTGACTTTGTCGCTATCCTCTTCAAACCACATTCACTTCTATTATCCTCTCATTCTTCCTTCTTCCTTCTCTCTACATTTCTCCATCTCACACAATCAATTGACTCCTCAATTCCAATTTGGTGAGAAAATAACCTTCACATCATCAACACTTGAACTCATTCTCTGGTCTTCTCTCTGTCTCATCTTGCTGATTCTTATTTCCCTATTTCTTAGTCTCCTGTCTGTGTTATCCTATATTTGTCTTAGGGTCTTCGACACACGACCCACCCTACGTCCTCAGGACGGTTGGGGTGGGTCGCACCTTCAATCCTCCTGTCGAAATGGGGGGTCGCAGGTCAAATGATCGACCCTCCGCTGAGGAGGAGCCTTGGCAAAGGGTACAGGCCATTATTGAACAAGTGAAAAGAAAGGCTGTGTACTGTGGGAATTGAACCCACAACCTCAGCATTCATGAGTGATGCTCTAACCATTGAGCTAAGTTCGCATTGCCCAATGTTGAATACATTTGGTGATATATGCTTGTGAGATGATGATGATGATGATGATGTATTGCCTCCAATGCTGTTTGGAAGTCTCACATGGATGTGTTGCCAATGTGGAACAAGCAGTGCCTAGTTTGACCCTTCAAAAGCCGTACCCACCTGCCAAGGAGGTTTCCTCCTCGGCACAAAGGTAATGTCAGTACATACCTCCCATCAAGGACAAAACCTCCTTGGCAGGTAGGTACGGGCTGTACCATCCGTCAGGGAGGATTTCTCCTCGGCCGACCGGTGCAGTCTGTACCAGCCGACCGAGGAGAATCCTCCCCAATGGATGGTACAGATAGTATGTTGCCAATGAGGAGGGTTCCTCCTTGGCAGGCAGGTACTGTCTGTACCTTCTTCCAGGGAGGATTTCTCCTCGGTCGGCTGGTACAGACTGTACCAGTTGGCTGAGGAGGAATCTTCCCCGACATATGGTACAGCCCATGCCTGCTCACCAAGCAGGTTTCCTCCTTGGTTGGAGGTACTGACATTACCTTCGCGCCAAGGAGGAAACCTCCTCGTTGGCAACATACTATCTGTACCATCCATTGGGGAGGATTCCTCCTCGGTTGGCTGGTACAGACTGCACCGGTCGGCCGAGGAGAAATCCTCCCCGACGGATGGTACAGCCCGTACCTACCCGCCAAGGAGGTTTCCTCCTTGGTGGGAGGTACTGACATTACCTTTGCGCCGAGGAGGAAACCTCCTTGGCGGGTGGGTACGGCCTGTACCCTTTGCCGAGGGTCGATAATTTGACCTGCGACCCCCCATTTCAACAGGAGGATTGAAGGTGCGACCCACCCCGACTGTCCTGAGGACGTAGGGTGAGTTGCACCTTCAATCCCAGGGGGTTGTGTTTCAAAGACCCTTTGTCTTTTTCCTCATTTTCTATTGTTGTTGTGGTGGTGGATATCTCTTTTTATACCTCTCTATTCTCTTTTCTTATCTGACCTTGTTTTCTTTCCTAGTCTGGCTTTTGAGTTCATACATAAAAATTACAGTTTTATCAATGATGATTATAAGTTCTGAAGTATGCACATGTAACAGGGGGGTTCATGTTTTAATATGACCCTGGGGTTTTTTGTGGGTTTATCATCAACTTGGAACTCTTGATGTAAAGCTGCACCTAGGCCATCTATACATAAGATGAAAGGCTTAGCATAGTCTGGTTGATCCAATAGTAATGGAGCATTATTCATCAGACTTAACTAAGTCCTCCTTGCCTAAGGCTTTGCCGGAGGGACTTACGCCGTATCAGAAATTCTCGCATGAGAGAATTCTGAGTTTTGGTGGTGTCCAAACTTGAGCCACCAGAACTCAACCTAGACTCAGCTTCAGTATTCAAAATTTTAATGCGTGTTAGGCCCACATCCTGGCATCCTTCTGATAGAACTTCAGACAATATACTCCTCTCCTTCATCCAAAATTTATTTTTCCAAACTTAATACCTTTTTGAAATTCGACTGGATCACCAAATAACCACCAGTGTGCGATTGTCTGGAAATTTATAATTTGATACAACGTGATAATGAGTTGGGGCCCCTTCTTTTTTTAGAAATATCTCTCTCTTTAATGTGGACCTTAAGTTCCTTGTTGGACATACCCAAGACATCCTCTTGCAATGTAAGTTTGGCTTTCATATTTTCTTGCTGGGACAAGTCAAGCATCTCCAATGGGTTGTTGTAGACCTCCTCCTTGTCTGTATCTATTGTTGAATCGGCCATTTTAAATCTGTTAGATGTGATCATACACCTGTTGATGCAAAAATTTGCATTGGCAATCCATCTTTCTCCACTCAAAAGCAATCACTTTTTCTTTTTGCATGTTTCTCTCGTTCTGAATCCTAGCCATTTTTTTTTTTCATGATTTGACTACCGATCATGTACCAGCCTCGATCAAGTCTGAAAACGGCTGTGCACGGTCCTTGTAAAAAAAAACAAAATGAAATGCAGTCGTATGATGGCATATGTTGGTTTTATTGAAAAATGTTGAAAGAATGACAAATATGTTTTTTAAAAATAATTGGGAATGATAAAAATTATTTAAAAAATATGTAAAATAGAAGGCTTAGAGTTCCCTTCACGGAAAATTGGTCTGGTGAGGAATGGTTGGAAAGTGGAGGAGTGGCAGGGAATATTACAGAAGGGGGCGTAAAATATCCGGATCTCTCATGCGAGAATTCCTGATACGGCGTAAGTCCCTCCGGCAAAGCCTCAGGCAAGGAGGACTTAGTTAAGTTTGAGTATTCATTAACTCTTGAAGTAATTGAGAATCTTGTACCCTTTTATCAATCATCTTAGGCCCTGTTTGGGAGCGGCATATGACAGCCATAATATTACACTTCATATGTGAAATCCTAGGTGACATCTGCTCAAGTCCATCAAAATTCGACCAGATGTCACCAGCAGCCTCAATATCACACGTGTAATATTCCGCTCCCAAACGGGGCCTTTTATATTACCTCTTTGCCACATATCTCATATAGACTCTTAGTATCAGTCATATTGGCAAATTTTGGAATCTGCTGCATAAAAGAACTAAAGAAACCAAGAAATGATTAAATTTCTGTAATATTCTGGGGCATGGGTTTCAATCAGACAGCTGAAACTCCAGCTAAGGTTAGTCACAAAACAACTCTCCCTAGAGCTTTGAGTTCTGCATAGCCAAGGCCTTGTTTGTCAGCACTATATCCATGTGATATAATCCAAATTGGATGACTTCCCTTCAATCTACAGCCCCCCTGTAGAGCCAGATGCCAGAGTTTAATTGCAGTTGAAAAGCTAAAAAATTAGCTTTTCCACTTTCAAATTAAGATCTGCAGGGGCTGCAGATGGCAAAGGGAAGTCTTCCATTGATGTGACATCTGATCAAGTTTTGACAGACCTGGTCAGATGTCATAAAGGATGTCAGACAAAAATCCTCATGTATCACCCAAGTTATATTGGTGCCAAGCAGGGCCCAAAATTACATTTCTTGATAGACATTGGAGGACTTCCCTTCAATCTACAGCCCCCCTGTAGAGTCAGATCTAGGTGGATGCTAGAGATTATTGGAGGACTTCCTGTTGCAAATCTAGAAGGTGAAATTCTAGATTTCAAACTTAATTTGATGTTGAAAATTCTTTCAGATCAAGTTTTCACCACCAAGATTTAGAATCTAGAATTCCAAATTCTAAATTGGTCATGGGAAGCCCTCCATTTTCAGTCAAAAAGCAAACAATTTAGATTTGTAAATTAAGATCTCCAACCCCTGCAGATGGCCATGGGAAGTCTTCCATTTTCAAACCTGCTGTACTAATGGTTGTTTCAAGTACTAAAGATATCTTCTGAGTATGAGTTTCCCAGTAATTAGAATAAATAATAATATGATACATGTAGAACAATATCCAGTCTTGGTGGATAAATGTTCCAAATATTGAGTCCATCATTCTTTGCAAATGAGAGGGACATTCTTTAATCCTTGGATGCTAGAGATTTAGTTTGTGCTGGAGAGGAAGTGGTTGGAGTCAAATTTGGATTAACTTGTTGTAAGCACTGACTACATACAGGTGCAGTTGGAGGCTGGCATGGTTGAAATGAGTATTAAGCCACAGCTAGTGTCTCCAGATTCTTGTTTACCCCTGAGTTAACTTTGATCTGGAGCCCAAACCCAACCACAAAAGTGCAATGCAGTCCTGGTGTTGGTTTACATGAAAACCAACCCCAGGTCTGAGCCATGTTTTTCTGGTTTGGTTTAGGCACCAGAGAGTTGGGGACTGCAGCACTTACACTGAAGTCCAACCCAGAGCCCACAACCCGACCAAATATGCAGGCCATCTGGGCCGGCCCATGAGCAAAAATATTGCCCCAGCCCAGCCTACAAAAAAGGTTGGCCTGCGCGGGCCGGGCTGGCCGTACCAATTTTTACTTTTCCTGCTGTCCAAGCCCACCCTGGAAGGACTGTGGTCTCAGGCCTTGCAACCTGACTACAGGGAGGCCTTGGAAGTGGTCAAAAAGATGAAGGTCAACACAATTTATGAATTTCTCAATCGTCAAGCTTGAAAGGGTAAGCATGAGGGGAAGAAAAGTCTTCATTGGTATCATTTTGAAGTAGAACCAGTAAAAGTTTTTCTCAAAAACTTAACAAAAAAAAGGAGAACGCCACAAGAAAAAAAAAAGAAGCATAATGAAGTGAGGGTGCATGAGACTGAGGTTGTCTGGACCGCTGGGAGAAGAAAAAAAATGTCAATTGCAGAAACGGTCAAACAAAGAAGAAAGAGAAATTGATGGAGGACGCAGAGAACATAAACAACAGCAGTGGTGTTTCAATCATCTTTACAACAACAAAAAAGTAAAAAAAAAAAAAAACGATGTTCTTAATAAACTTCACCAACAAAAAAAAGTACATCAACAACAACTATTACTACTACTACCTAAGCCAACCCCCGCCCTTCGTAAAACGTTTCCAACAACAACAACAAATGTTTATTTTTCGCAAGGTGAAAAGTGAAGAGGAGCAAATAGATTCTTGATAAATAGCAAGTCAAAAAAGAAAACCCATACAATCTGCCTCTTGATTGTTCCAGCAGTACGAAGGATCAGATATGTGGATGTAGCTGTGTGTGTCGACGAGTAGACTTTTCGCAAAGCAAGTAGAGAAAATTGAGGTGGAGGACGACAATGCGCTAGTGGAGAGAGATCAACGTGTACATTCAAAGGAGGGCGTTGAGTGAGATCGAGACACTAAAGACGCTCGAATTTCTATTCTTCATCTGGTGCAGCAGCCTGATAGCCAGCCGTCGACCGGGAAGGATTTTTCCCGGAAGCCATCAGCCGTTCGAACCAATTCAAGGAGTAAGATTCATTCACATTGCTCTGTTCGGCGCTAAGGTCCGTTAGATCTGGTGGCTCCAATGCTCGTTGAATAGATGATCGCTCCGAGTTGACCAACGATTGATTCTCATGGTCTTCTAATCCCACATCTCCAAACAATTCGTCCATATCCTCCAGGGGGATTCCGCATGTTTCAGGGTAGGCGAAATATACTAAAAATAAAACAACCACACTACTTATTTCAGCAAGACCTGTCTTCCTAGATCGGATAGTTAATCCGCCAGACAAACAGCAAGAGACCACATACCTAGAATAAAACTAATAACACAGAAACATGCGTGCATAGGATACAGTCTCCAACGAATCGCGTCTTGGAGAACTGGCGTGGCCTCTCCAACCAAGTAGTTAAAAAACCAGTTGGTAGCTGTGCTGATAGAAACTCCCTTGACTCGGAATGGTAGAGGCATGATCTCGGGAGGATATAACCACGGGATTGGCCCCCATGAATACCCAAAGAAACTAAAAACAATCAAGAACAGTCAGCTTTAACCTGGGGGAGTAATTTGGACATTTTGTATGATTGAGAGAAACGAAAAAGAAGTTGGCAAACGCGTTGTAGATCAACACGCAAACCACAACTGCCAACGGTGTAAAAGTCGTGTCCAAATACAGAAACCATCCCATGAACGTTAAGGCTAAAGCCATAACGACTGAGCCAGAAAGCAAGATGAACCGACGACCCCACTCATCCACGAGATACCACCTAAGAACCCCCGATACAACCATAACCAAGTTCAATGGGAGTGCGCAAAAATCAAGCGGGATCCAAGAAAACCTCAAACTTACGTTGGAATAGTACTGAAAACGTAAACCGTTCCATTAATCCCAGTCATCAGAATTGCATCGCGGCCGATCCAACCGGCTGATTCGAATATTAATGGCGCATCTGCGTAAAACACAAACATATTATGAGCTTCAGGTTAGCAGTGACAACCTGGAGATCAACAGCGTACAATAGCCGATCACATTGATTCCATTCTGGTAGAAAGTAACCGGAAAGATATTCATTAAGCGTTAAAGTCATTTGAAATATCGAGGAACGGAAAGATTACCAATTGTGCAAATGCTTGGGCGGACATGGCCAACAGAACTCTGCCGCGATACCTGGTCCACATAGCAAGATAAGAACGATCGGGAGCCAGCCGATCGTCCAGAACAGCTTCTTTAATCTCGGTGTACTCTTGTCGGGCCTTCTCGTTCCGAAGATCGCCGCCATGTAAGTCAACCAAGACCCTCATCCCAGCTCGATCCTGGTCGGTATCTAAAAGCCAACGAGGACTCTCAGGGATCAGACAGGAGCCTATCATCAAGATCGTTCCGATGACACATTGAAAAAATAATGGAAACCGCCAGGACCAATTCGACTCTATAAACGACGAAAAGTAGTCTAACCAGACCGATACGGCATAGCCAAACACGTTGCCGGTGAATTCCATACAGGCTAGCTTTCCTCGCTGTAAGTTATCAATCCAGCAGAATTGGACAAATGAATGAGCTCGTGGGCGGCTGGCTGTCTTATGTATCAGGGAGAGAAGCGACATACGTGGTCTGCGGGTGAGATCTCTGACTGATAAATCGGGACAATGGTACTGAAAAAAACGGGGAACAACAGCCGAGTTCAATCAGGCTTGAAAGGTTTCAGCCAGGATAATTGCCAGAACTTACGATAGAAAACCGACTCCGAAACCAGAGATGACTCTACCGAATACCATGGAGGTAAATCCAGAGCAGAGAGATTGACACAAGCCACCGATAGTGAAGACGAGGGCACCGACGAAGAGAGTCTTCCGTCTACCGAAGATGTCTCCGATTCGACCTGAAATGATTGAGGTGACTGGATAGAGGATCGGGATAGAATGAATTGAATAAGCTTTGGCTCATGACGTGGGTGAAGAACTGCCGTGAGGAGAGATAGAAGAGAGCTGAAGAAACTAAACTGAATGCGCCAATTTCCAAGATGGCTACCATCGTCCCCAGTTCGTACCGAGTGGGTTGATGGAAAAATGTCTTGAAGTATGGACCAGTGATGATACCAGACATCACACCTGGGAGGGAGACAAGGAGTCAAGCCTTCTCAGTTTTTTCTTGTTTCTTTGAGGGAGTTGATGAATTGAAGTACCAACCCTGGTCATATCCGAACTACAGGTTAAAGATATAACAGTCAATGCGAGTAAGAGTAGAAGAGTGCGGTTCAGAGGATAATTCTTACCAGAAAGACGCCAAGGCTGGCGAAGATAGAGATAGTGTAGAGCAGGGGTTGGCCGACCAACCTGAGAGACATGGTGAGCTGTTTGTTTGCCGATTGAAATCGTCTTGGTGGGTAGGATTGTGAGAGTGGTGGTGGGTGCTGCAGTAAGTGTAGATGAGGATGATGAGTTTTAGAGAACGAGTGAAGCAGTCATTTGAGAGACTGGATTCGTTAGTTGACTTTCGTTGGCATCCAGAGTGTTTGCGACTATTTCTGTGCTTCTTTGTGAACGTTCTTCTGAGGCTGAGGCTGGTGGTTGTGGTTGTTGTGTTCGATCGAGTCTCTTCGCTGTTGACCGCGGAAATGGCTGAGCTGGGTTACCGAGTGTCTCCACTGGGTCTCCACTCAACCCAGCCAGGGTTTAATCATAACACTCAGCACTGCGGTAGCCTCTCGCGAGAGGCCCCCGCAATGCACTGAACACCCTACTCCAATGGTGCCTCAGCTTATAAAATATAAGGATCTCTTCCAATAAGTTCCAGATCCTTCACTGACTGATATGTTTGCGTGGTCCAGAGACAAACCCTGGTGCTTTGGAGAGACCGGAGATTCTAGAACTACAGTATGTTTGAATTTGCAAGCTAGCTCAGTAGAGGAAGAATGTTGGTCTCTCTATTACAATTATGGTATTAAAAATTGAAACATAAAATACAAAATAATATCAAGGTTCAAAGTTTTCCCAGCAAAAACTCGAATAAAGCTTTATGATTTCTGACAGCTCCCTGCCGGAAAGTTTTATGTAAAAAGTGTTTATGATTTTAAGATTCAATTTTGAATACCATAAATAATAAGATAAAAAATAATGGAGGAAAAGAAGAAGAAGAAGAGATAAGGTGAGGAAAGAAATGAAGAACAGTGAATTGCTTACCTAGCTCAGTAGAGGAAGAATGTTGGGTAAGTTTGGCCTCTACTGAGCTAGGTGGGGAGTGGGGAACTGAAGACTAAGTACAGAATTGAAGATTGTGTAAGCTATGTGTGAAATCCAAGAATGGGGTTTTGCACAAAACCGTGGATGATTTCTTCTTGTTTCAAACTGGACACTGTGTAATCCAAGACCCACAAGACAAAAAGAAAATTATGGCTGTTATTGATTTCATCAAGATGGAAGATTTAACCAATGCAGAGAAAAATTATTTCAACTTCTTGCACAACTTGAAAAAATTCATCAGTCCTGTCTCCTCTGAACAACACTGTTGGTGTGGTAAAATGTGGGCCGTTTGATGGCACAAAATCTTTATATGCTAATCAAATCATTCGCCAATACATCAAGAAGTTTACCAAAGCCCTTGCTCAAACTTTTGACAAATAGTGTCAACAATCAAATCAACACAAGTTGGACAGATTGTTGGAAATCACTTGAAGAAGCTAGCCAAAATCCCATTTGGTTCAAATCAAGGGTTGATGGTGGAGAATGGAATCCCTTCCTAGCACACTTGAAAGCCAATCCAGATCTTACAAAATCCAATTGTGGTTCCCACTAACATTTACAACTGACAGTTCCTTCAATCCACAAGAAAGACAGGTCTTTACAGAGGCTGCACCAAAAAAATCCTGCATGCCCACACCCACATCCCTTTTTTGGGTGTGCAAAGCTTACACACCTTTTTTCTGGGGGGGTGTATGCACCACACACATTTTTTTTGTTTGCAAACTCTTTTTGGAAAAAAACAGACTTATGCAATTTTTTCCGATATGATATTTGAACACCATAAATGAGTTAAAGAAATTGTAAAACTAAAAGTATAACCTATGGATATATGAATGGAATGCTTGATTCTTTGCCACATGTGATACTTGAAACCTATTTGGACTACCACTACCACACTGCAATCCTCTTTCTTCATTCCAGTATTTTTTCCTATTTCTCTTTCTATTCTCCTTCATCTATTGTCACTTCTCATCCTAATTTTTTTACCTGTTTTCTTTAGGAAAGTTTATTTTTCTTTATTCATTTTTTATTCTATTTTTTCATTTTAACTGAAATCATATTTTATTTAACCTGAAACTCTCAAAAAGGAGGGTCCTGGAAAGAAAGTGCTGCTCATTCCCAATCAAACCTTTCTGGGCAATCAAAACTGTTGAACAACATCTTCAATATTGATTCAATGTTGCTTTTATACAACAGACTCAGCATCACACTTAGCACTCAGGATCTCCCAGTTGGATCTTCCTTGCATTTGCTAAGGATGCTTTTCTACCATGCTTTACAACCTCAGCAACTTTCAAGCTTTTGGTTAATCCTCGGGTTGCATATGACATCACATATGCACCCTCTGAAATCTTCAGTGCTCTCTTCGAAGTTACTTTCCAAACCTTCAAAGATTCAATAGCACGTTTGCTTTTCAGCTGTGCGAACAAAAGCAAGACCAATAACCCTCTTACCGGTCTTCCTTTACTTTTGGCATTACTTCTTCATGCGCTTAATTTCCTTTTCCGGATTCGCGCATTCCCTCTTTGAACTTTTGACCTTCAACACACAGTCCTCGAACTTCAAACTTCACTTCACTCACTCTCGCACCCATCACACTTACCCTTGCTTGGTCCTTCAGTCATGGACTTGCCTTGGTGTTGCTTGACCTCCCTCTTCATTTCTTCTGCTTTGACCCTATGACCTCACATCTTGTTCAAACCTATGTCATACCTTTGTAGCTGTTATGAGCTCGTGGAGCTTCTCATGTACAATCATATGTTGAGTACATGTCACGGGGTTCACACTATAGCCCCGTGAGTGAGGAATATCCTTTCTTCTTTCTCATCTTGCAATTAACCTTATTGCGCAAGAACACCGGACAGACTCTGTGAACCCAGTCCTTCTCTCCCACCTGATCACAACATTATCCTCATTTGTATTTACTATAAGCTGTCTGCTTCCATGCTTTCCATCTTTCTTCATCAAAATAAGATTGTATTTTTAGCATAACTTGATTCCGCCTTCTTCGAGCCTTCTCATTGCGAACCCTTTCAGTGTTCTACTCTAAGTCCCTCTGAGCCTAAGTAACTCTTCTTCAAAACAAAGAAGATCTTCGAAAAGTCAGTCCTCTCTTGGATGTTATCTCTTTTCCTTTCCTTCCTTCAAATAGTGCCCACCCGTCTCTCTTGTACATGAGGCCGTGTGACAATGTCCAATTCAACTCCAATGAAATATCTTTTTTTCCACAGCATTGTTTTTCTCTTATGTTTCCCTCAGTTAAAATGAAACATGCTGGATTCATGTCATATCTAGTGAAAAGAATCAGAAAAGATATGAATAACCAAGATCAATCTTCTTGTTGCACGCTCTTTTCCCATGGATACTTGATGGGATCTTTCCTCAATTGTGCATGAGTGTTGGCGTCTTTCAAAGAGTGAAAGTTTTGCATGAAGTGAGAAAAAGAAATTGTTCCCTCTTGCAAAAGATTAACCAGAGTAATGATTGTCAAAAGATTACTAATGTAGTTGTATTGTGAGTATGAATTGTGTTAATCCTCTGGAAGCTGATTCGCCCGGTGCAGATGCTCTTAGACTTGTGGAAGCATGATTATCTGAATCCCCTCCACGAGAGCTCTCAAGTTTTGTTCTGTGGTTACATATAACTTCCATTCTTTCCAAGATTACAAATTGAAAATTTGCATATCTTGGTCGAAACAAATTCCATCCGCAGTTGAATTGGTCTGGTATCTTCTTTGGTGGAAAGATAAAATACAAAGTTGGAAAGGTAGTAGTTCAAAAGTTAAGCTTTAGACTCAAGATGAAGGCATCCTCGAACTCTTTGATTTTTATCTTATTTTTTGAAACCAAGATACAGAGAAACACTTTGAGTGAGGGCTGGCGGGATTTTTTTTAGCGACGTGACCGACTGGCGGAGGCCTTTCGTTAAGTAGTGACTTCAATACTATCATCGCTATCGTCCGGGACGGTTTGAGTATTACTTTGGGAGGCAGTATTTCTGATATCAGAGCAAAAAGTACCAATATGACAAACTTACATTTTCTGTTCTTTCTGTGCAAAGAGGAACGAGAAGAAGGAAGTGAAACTTACCGTTTACTGGCACCCCGTAGCGGTGCTTGCTGAGAGAAATCCAGCGTAGTTTGAGTTCCTCCAGCCTTGCTTCGACTGGTTGTCGCAGGAGTTTTGGTAGTGGCACGTTTAGGAGGTGCCTTTGTTTTCGATGCACTTTTGGGAGTCCAATCAAATATCAGATGAACGAGACCGTTCAGTTCTTCATCTGTCTGGGTTTTCTTATCACTTACGCCTTTTTCGCTGGTGCTTTTTTAACCAGGGCCGCTTTCGTCGGAGCCCTTTTCTTGGGCTGTACCGAAGCAGCCATGCTAATATTGGAATCAGTCTGTTTGTTGGGCTAATACGACTCGAAAAAAGCACGTCAGTTAAGCTGTCATATTCACTTTTCAACTGATCACTCCTTTGAATTTGTGAACTGACGTCGTCATCATCAGATTCCTCAACATGCTGAACATCTGACATTTTTCCAAAATCACTTTCATCAGAGTCGTCATTATTACGCTTCACCTTGCGAGTAGCTTTTCCTTTGTTCTAAATCGCGTATCAGGACAAAGAAGGTGAGAAAAGCGCATGTGAAATGAAGAGATTCTACGACCAATGTTAATCTCATTTGATCATGATAATTTTTCTTATTGAATTGGCCCAAATTCCGACTGACTTTTTGTGTTCCAAGTTCATTGTTTTGATTTTTTTCCCATTCATCGGCGTAGCTTTCCTTAGCTTTTGTGAGCTCCTCAAGAAGCTCTTCGTCCTCACTTTCAGGATTTCTATCCCGACGACTACCTCCGATATCTGCCTTGGAACCTTTGACGTGGGCCTGAGTAGCCTCAAGTGCGTTGTGATAGAACCTGGTGAGAAGTTTTTTGTTCAATGGACAGCGCCAATTGTACTACAAATATCAGCACGTCGCTCCAAGCTATTTGAAAGAGTACTGGTAGGAACGGCCTTGAAAACGCGTGGAATGGTTGCTTACTCTTTGATTGCATCCTTATCATCCTTCTCTACAAACAACGTGACCGCTCTTTGCATTCCATTTTCTGCCAGCACGCCCAAATTTTGAGCTTCCAAGTACTGATGAACCAAGGTGGCAACTTGGACTTTTTCGGACATCTTTCCTTGGGAGTCTTCAATTGGCTCCTCCTCAGGTTGGTCAATATCATTTTTTGGTTTGACTGTATCGATGAATTTAAGAGTATTTGATAATGTGATGATTAAGTCGATGAGAGTTACCACTACTTTGGATTACATTTGTTGAAATAAACGTACGCGTGCCGATTTTCCTGCGTCTATAAAATTGTACCAGGTCTTTCGGGTTGGCAACCTTTCCCAAGAAATCTTGTCCAAAGCGCTGGGGGTTGCCGACATCGTAGGTGGTGGATCCATCAGCGCGAGTATATTCAACCTATACCATATAATGAAAAAAAGTTTTTAACCACTTGAATTTGAAGGTTCCGCTGCGACATTCTAGGCAAATTTACCAACTCTGAGTCTTATCAACGGTAACATCATCGGTGGTGGGTCAGGATCATCTTGGTGTTGGTCATCCCAGTCCGTTTTGGCTCGTTCAATCAATGCTTCTACCTGACATGAATGCACAACAATAAATTAGGTCACCAAAGCATGACTGATACACGGGTTGATGACCATTTTGTATTTTTTTGCACTAACCAATGACTTGAGGTATCGGACTACTTTGGACTTATCGTCAAGCTTCAGCTTTTTGTCTTCTTCGTCTTCGGCTAGAACAATCTCTTCAAAGATGAATGGTCTGACGGATTTCAGAGGGATTGGAAGTATGGAGAAATCTCGGTTCTGGATTTCGAGTATTGCGACATGTCTACCGAAATCAGAAAGGCAACCGTTGAGTCCACCTTCAGTAGTTAAACAAGGATATATGCGAGATCAGGCTTGGTGTTGACAAGGTTTGGCTTCACTTTTTCATGGCTTCGCCCTTGGCTAAACTTGTCGCGATGCTAGATCCAGGCTGACTTATGAAGTAACCCTTCCCGGGAACTTCTTGAGGATTGATGTAACAGTCGTGTTCGTGGCCCCAAATTACCAAATCTATGTCGTCGCCAAACCCATCTTCTGGTACCGAGTTTTTGGGACCGTGTGCGACGCTGGGGAGGGGAAATAAAGCTTGGGTGAGTGAAGAAGATGTCTACAACGTGCATAAGGGATAATATGACACGAGCATTTTTTGCAATGATAAGAATGCAATTCGGATGAACTCAAGGAGTTTTGGTTGAACGCCAGTATCTTTGATGAGTGGAAGCTTTGTCGGTTTTAGATGCTTTCAGTGACTTGCTTACCGATTTTGGTGCACCAACATGAGATTGAACCACTGATCTTTGAATTCAGCCGGTCTCGACATCCGAATCCGATTGCTACGCATCTCATAGTTAAATCTTTCGTCTCGAATGTTCCCGATTCCATACATCGCCAAACGGGTCCTTCCTTTCTGGAGTAGCACTGGTTGAATATGCAAACCTTGCTCTGCTGCTTCTTCGTCATTTTGAGAGCTGCCAGGGAGCTCTTGTCGGCCAAAATAATTGATCAATCCAGAAGCCGATAGAACATCTAATGCACAAAGGGCGCCTTCCTTAAGTTTTGTTCCCCAGGATTCCAGTAAGTATTCCTTATGGGAAATCCCATGATTGAAATTGGGATATTCTTACCGGTCCCATTCCTTGTGGGTCATCATGATTACCATGAATAGAAAAAACGGGTAGCCCCACATTAATATTAGGATCTTCGTAGTTAACAGGGGGAAAACTAAGAATAAATAGAAATAGTTGGTCAAGTTATTCAGTGACAATTATCTCGGGCTGGAAGACTAGTAGACTTACTTGAAATTGCGTGGTATGCCAATGCCAGAATCTCCCACTAGTTCGATTCGGACAGGTGTGTCATTTAAGCAGTACTCTCTTAGAGAGGCGATTGTTGAGTATAATGAAGCTCTTGAAGGCCGATTTTCATGAAAAAGATCGCCAGCTAACAAGAGCATGTCGACCTGCTCGCGGATGATATTTGTCAAAAAAAACATGAAGCTTCTAATCGCTCGGGTCATCGAGGCAACCAATGCTTACTTCATGTTCAACAGCCAACTGTAAGATTTCCCGGAAAGTGTTGATAGAATCTTGACCTCTAATCGGATCTGATTCAGCGTATCCTATGTGATTATCGGTTGCCATTAATATCTTGATAGCTGAAGACAATAGACGCGCAGGCAATCAACGCGAGTTCGAGGAAGTCAGTTTTGAGGGTGTATAATTTTTAAATTTCAAGGAGAACCACGCACTATTTTCGTCATCCTTGTTGGCGATGCTGGGAGTTGGAAGACATGAGTTGGTCAAATGGAAGGTCCCATTCAACGGCTGCCTGGGCGTAAGTACATGATGAGTGATCGCTCCGAGGTCAGGCTGCGTTTGACGTTCCGGCTCAAGCGGAATAGACTTACTGTTCTTCATCGCTCATGATGCTACCCGACGCCGAAAGTTATAATTTGAGGTTCTTGAAGGAAGGCCGAGTCCTGAAGGATTGTAAAAAATGTTCTTATGGTAGTGTGCACATGTCACCGACCTGTCACGAAGTCACCACGGGCTGATTGGAATTGTCCGCCACAGTTGCAGTGACAAATGGCCAAAACATTGTGCCATCTCATCACTCCACATCCATCATCCACAACGTGTAGCTGTTACCTCACATGGTTAGAGCTTCACTCATGAAATAAACAAACCCCATTTTTAAAGTTGGAATTGGAGGTGGAACCCCTCCTGATGTTGTTACAAAAGCCAGAGGGGTTGAGCCTCTAAAAAGGGTGGGTCACTTGTTGAAGACCCTCAATTCTTTTGTAGCACATCTTATGTTTTGTTGGTCAACTATCTCTCATACATCATGTTGATTATTATTTAAAGTTTTGATTCCCCAGAGCTTAAGGGGTTAGTGTTGAGATGAATCTGGAGCAACAATGCACGATGTGTTGAGTGTGTGGAAGGATGAAGAAAAGAATCCTTCCACCACTGTTGCTCCAGTTTATAAAAGATGAAACTGAAATTTCACAGAAAATGAAATCTACATGACAGGTTTGAAGCACACAATAATAACCACAACAGTTAGGGTATGTGAATTTTGTGGTGAATTAAATAGTAAAAAAACTGATTTAACATCAAACAAGACTTGGAAGCCAAGATGAGGACTTTTTGGGGTTTGAGAGCTGTGGTGAATCACACTAATGGAATTTAGTTCTGCCTGTAAGCATTGACTGAACTTTTTGCATTTTTCTTAATCCCCAAATATTTGACACATAACTTCCCATTTTAAAATGATACCAAATGTCAAGAAAGTAAGTACCTAGTGAGGGGCAAGAGACCTTTCAATCATCTACCTGTGCATTTCTGTTAGCATGGGAAAACATAGTCAAATTACAAATATCAATTCACTTCCAGAAATATCCAGCAAGCTGCTGGCAGTTGACATGCAAACGTACACAGGTGCCTTTGTACTTTTGTATTTCAACTGCCAGTAGTCAGCTGACTGTTTCTGATAGTGATGGTTGGATGCTAAACTATGTATTGTATGGATGAAATCAGGTTTGTTATAGATTCTAAACCTTTGATATTATCATATCCATTAAGGCAGTTCACATTTGCTAGATTTGGGGTAGCAGATTTGAAGAGGTTTGCTGATGGGTGTAAAAAGCTACTTAGTAGGTGTACATAGCACCTGGGGAGCTCAGAGACGCACAAAATTTCCTCCTAAAAATGCCCATTAAATATTTGGAGTCTTGAGATTTTATCAAAATGCACACAGGTCCACCAGAAGGTCAACGGTAATATTACAGCCAATTCAAAAAAAGATTGTGGTTTGAGGACCACAAAGTCTTTGAGTTCAGACACTGTAGACTCCATCCACATATCCTGTATGCCCGTGTTTCAGGACCTATGCTACTTACGGTGTTATTCATGGTACTGTGGTCATAGACAGAAACACAACAGGTAGAGTAGTGGGGTGTGAAAGAAAAGCTTTTATAAAGGTGACATGTTCTTGGGCTATGGTAGTAAAGTATTCCATACTGTGAGTGCCTAGTTAGAAGTGTAGTAAAAGAACTTATACTAAGATATTTGGGTGGAATACTCTGGGGGATAATGATAGTAGTCTACATCATGTACCTTTATACCTTTTCTCAATTCACTTCCTTTAGTTTCTTAACTTAGATAGGGGAGCTTGGCCTCTTCTGGCAATGAGTTCTTCTTGCTTGTTGCTTTCTGAGCAATTTTTAATGTTCATTTTTCCTGAGCCAAGTAATATACCTAGAAAGCTTGTATATATCATTTGCTATCAAATCTTATTCTTATTCTTATTATGTTAAGTGTTTGGAGCTGACTTGAACACTGGTATAACCTCAACCACTCCACTGACACCACTGGGGTACAGGAAAATTGTTGATACAGAATTCCTATTTTTTTAGTTTCCCTTTTTAGCCTAGCTTGAGCCCTCCACCAAACAAATCATGGTGCAAATTTTGCCTTGGTAAGATAGAACACTGGCCCCTTCACCTTGGAACATGCCAGATTGGGGCCCAAAAGTCCCATGAGCTGTGGCACCAGCAACCTCTTCACTGGAGCTATACAGGGATGTGGTTGAATTCAACTAAAAAAAATTGTGGTGCTTGAACAGCAAGTATTTTTACATTGGCTGTAAAATGCATATTGTAGAAGTGGAAAGCACTATTGGAAGTACATTGTCTGGCATGAGCTCAACACTGCAATAATTAACTTGTTGGCAAGATGCTCAGTCCACAACAAGTGCTTGGACTGAATTTGTCCCTAACTTATCACAAGTCCCACCTGGTGGGACCTGGTGGGAGGCTGACACTTTTCGCTGGGGGAAAAGCCTGTGCCTCCCACAGGTAGAGACTTGTGGTTGATGTCAATAATTTGGGTGGAGCAGAAAGTTCAATTTGGCTGGGGACATTTTTAATGTTTTAATAACTACACCCCCAGACCCAGGCTCTGCCTCACCGCTTTGTACATTTCCCAATGGCTCTCTTTACTTTGGCCTATCTATATTTTGTTCTGCTTCCCTTTGTGAATTTTAATATGTAATTTTTTGAAAAATTGCAAAATTCCATTTTCGAAAAGGCTTGATCCACCCGGTCACTTTCCTTGTAGATCTGTTTGTGATATCTGACCACAAGGGTTTTCACCTCAACAGAACTTGCAGCGAGGCACTTGGGAGTAGGCTGGCATTAATCCGCCAGACTCAGATCAAGCTTACCAGGTTGAATTGTGAGCCTTTTTGGGACTAGAGGTTGCAATTTTTGTAGCCAAGGGCAGCCAGAGAGCTCAAATTTTGCGCAGGGAAGATGGCAACATTTCTGTATATTCAGTCTGTTCTGATCATTTTAGGCCTGAAGATTGTTTCTGCTCCCGCGAGCAGGTGTGGCATTAGGTGTAAGCCTCTCCTACAGGGAGCCCTTTGGACGGGGAGAACCCTGGACTTTGAGGGGCTTTGTTAAGCTAGAAGTTGTCCAACAAATTTGGTGGCCTGGTGGTGGGGCACTGCCAGACTTGTTGAACAAAGTCAGTCTGCTCACTTGTAAGTTGTTGGACTGATTTGTCCGATGAATTGGTTCATGCAGCACAAGTAGTGAGGGATTCAAACTCCCAACCTCAATCACTGTACAAGAAAGGGAAAAAGGGAAAAAAAACTTCTTATCTCTTTCATGATTACGAAGATGATAAATAATTTTTCCTCTTCTAACTAAATGATCACCCCAAAGTAATCTTTTGTTGGATGTAAAAAAACTGTCAAATATTGACTATGGTCATTACACCCTACAACAGATCTTTTGAATTTCAGTCCTTTAATTTATTTTAAGTTAACTTTGGATATGTAAATCTGTTATGATCATTCGGTGCCTTAAGCTGTTTCCAAAAGAAAAAAAGTGAGCCGTTCATGATCAAATTTGAGAATTAACTGGATCATCACTATAACTTTCAGATACCTGAGTAAGTACTATAGGATTCGGCATGAACTTTCATACTTGCCCCACTGTCGTCTGATAATGATGAGTGATTTTGTGAAAATAGCCCCATAATTAAATGCGCCGATCTATTCACACCGGATGTTTTTTTTCTCCAGATGTGATTCAGCCGAGCCATGTAAGAAGCGTGCATGTGGGGTTGGTTGGACTAGTGGTGTTGACCATGATTACTTTTTTTTTTCGCCCATTAAATTCACAATGAAAATCGGATTGAAGAGCCAACTCGGATCCAATCAATGTGATATAATGGGGTCTGTCTAGGCCATCCGGAGAGCATTTGAGCTGGATCGGCAACGAGAAGATCAGTGAGTACAAGTTGTAAGGTGAGAAGGTGAAGCCAGGCTCCCAGATTTCCTTTCAGACTTGGTTCCTGAAAGTTGAACGGTTGGATGTAAGCTTGGCTGGTCCGGTCGGGTGAACGTGCAAATCACAGTCAATTATTCGCTTTCTCACTATGGGGCTATGGGGAGCCGAAGATGGATTTCAGTCAGATGGCTTAACATAGCCCATTTCAGATGGCTTAACTCTCAGCCAATTTTCATTATCGAAAAACTCACAGCAAAGCTTGGTTATGTGGGATGTCGAATACTGAGGCAGCTCATTCGAAGAAGCAGGCGCCATCAGACAAGAGCCAAGAAGTCTGCGTTCATCCCAAAAGATCAATCGATTTCATACTGGAATAAAAAAAAAGAAAGGAAAGAAGAAGAAAAAAACATCGGCCGCTTCTCTATAAAACGGGCTGCCTCGAACCGCCATCGGCTATATCCGGCACCAACTGACCAAACCTCATTGAATCGAATCGAACGGAATTGGTCCAAAGTCTCTTACAAATTTGAACAACACAAACCATTCTCTAGTAAGTCTCTCCCCTGGTCCGTAAATAAACAAATGAGTCAACCTTCCTTCTTCTCCCATCTCCCATCTCCCATAACACATCCATCCATTCTTAATCGCGTCTCAATCAATCCAATCCTACTTGTATACTGGTAATAATAGTGATTTGTGTTAGCTAGGGATGATTGCCTGTTTGTCGTTATTGCCATCAGCTCAATGATCGAGATAGAATAATGTTTCCTTGACGCTATGCTGAGCAAATCAGAATCAAAGAATAACGGAGAATTTGTCTATACCTTGCTTGTGACATCTGATTCTTAATCTTCTCGCTGTCTGCCAAATCAAATACCGCTCATTCTTCCTCTTCCTTTTGTCTTCAATTGCTGAGTGAAGGGCTCGACCGATAGACTAATTCACACACCTTGACCCCTTGATTTGTCATGTAGTCGGCAAGATGAAGATTCCGACGATGAGCGAAGCCATGGAGCATTCCATTGCTGACCGCGACGAGTTAATCTTGTCCGATAAGTGCCCCTACATGTATCACGACACCCCACAATGGAAGCAAATGGGAAAGGGTGGTGAGGATGAAAAGGCTTATTATTTTAACGTGAGCTACCACTCTTTTGTCGCGGCAATCCCGCCAGTCCGAGAAGCTTTACTGATCCGCACCCGGCTTGGGTCCTACTAAACAAGATCTGGAATTCACTCTCCCCACTTCAACAAGTCGTCCTTGCCCAACATGCCACCGATATCATGCGCGCCAGCAAGAAGCGACAAACTTTTGTTTCTCAAATCAAGGGAACTCAAACTTATGGTTTAATCGAGTCAGCCGTCTCACTGGGATGGTCTTCATTCGTCCTTCTTTGTGGTGCCCCAATGGCACTCATCACTAGACCGTTCAATGTCTTTTACATGGTTGCCTTCTTTGGAACAGTCTACTCCGTCCTATGTGTGGTCAATGTGATTTTCTTGATAGGTGAGTAGGTCCGGATAATTTTTATTTTTTCTTTTCTCCCACTGATCCTCATGAATTATTCCCCTCTGGGCGATCTCAACTTCCTTTGAATCCAGCACACTTGACGGGCGTTGGAAAATTTATACGCATGCTCGGTGATCGACAAGGCGCTGGATGGAGTCCGATCAACTGGCTTAACATCAGTAAGTTTCCTTTTTTTTCTTATATGTATCTCAGATTTGAATATTAGCCAACTCGACAATACGAAATGCACAAGTTCGGTAGCACTAATCTTTATTCGCTCAAATTTTCCAATCGTGTACTCCAGATATCTTCAATCGTAAACAAAGGATCCTTCATCATGCTCGGGAAGCGTTCTGCAGTGAAATGCCGAACTTCGAACCAGCTACCACGGTTGATGATCTTCACACCAAGCGACGCAAGGTCCAGTTTAACGTTGATGTCGCCCGCTCGATTCTCTTGATGAGCACGATCATTTACGAGAGAGACGTCTCATTTGTTCAAAAAGCGGCTAGCGGTGCGATTTCCAGGCCATCGCTTGGTGATAGTGACAACCCTTCGGAGCCCAACGAGGGAATCTTGTACTTGTTAAAGAGCGAGGAGTACATGTACCGTCAAGCTCACCTATGGAAATTAAGATTTGTGTCAATGGCCGGTTTGTCACAATATCTTTATTCACCTTTGCTTGTATACGACCACACTTAAACTAAGTCCCCCCTCCCCCCCCCCAAAAAAAAAACACCCTCCATTTCAACAGATTTCCGCATGCTTACTGGTCCATTCGCTGGAGCTTTCTATGATTATGAAAATGTTGGACCGGATGAGAATCCATTCATCGTGGTAGTCATGAAGGGAACCAGTCCAGATTGCTTTGCCGAATGGATCATGGACTGCGCTTGCAAGTTCGAAACATCCGGAGACTTCCTTGCCACGGGTCTTGCTCACAGCGGCTTCTACAACACCTTATTCCCGTCTAAGACTTCTGACGCCCATGTTCTCCCTTATAGTGAGCCTCGCCTGTTAATAGTAACATATACTAATGATGATAGTTCGATTCTTGGGGGTCTGGAAGCTTGCTGAATATGTTTCTCAATCCCTTCCCCTCAGTGCGCATCGTCGAAACCATCAAGATGATTGCAGGTCAAGCCGCGCAACACACCCTCCAAACGTACGGAAAGGCAAAGAAAACAAACTTATACGTCGGGGGGCACTCGTAAGTAACACACTCGATGCATTCCCGGGGATTGCAAATGCTGACACTCCTTCCGTCTTCAGACTCGGGGCAGGCATTGCACAACTTTTGTATGCAAGGTTCTTGGAATCTCCGGATGACTTGGGAGACCAGGTACTCTTGAGGGATGGCTATGTATTCGGAACTCCCCGTGCATGCGATCACAAGTTGGCGACAAGAGTCGACTTTAACATGAACAAGCCCATCAACCAAGGCAGACAACTGTGGCGTGTATCTAATCGGGCTCAATCACCTATCGTTGGAGACATCGTAACGCGTGAGTAAAAAGTTGTAAAAGTTTGGCCGAAAACATTTTTCCAGTGCCGCTTATCCAGTTCTTCATATGCCTCCAAAGGTGTTCCCCCTGGATTCGCTGACAGGAGAGAGATCAGATGTGGACTAACAGAGGGCAGCTACTATGCTTATGCCGCTATTGGCACCCGTGTAGACTTGACTGTAGGTGACCAGCTATTGTAACTTCATAAGGTAGCTGTTGACCCAATGCCGTGTTTAATCGACTGTTTCTTTCCACTTCAACCATTTTTACGTAAATGTATATCGCCTCAGCCCAACGCACTCGGCCCACCGTTCTATAACATCCAGGATTCACCCGTTGGCCACAATATCGAAGTATACAAGAAGGCTGACGAAGCTGAAAATGAATTTGCTCTTTCGAGAGAGAGCTCCAAGTTCATCATCCCGCGAGACATTGTGCAGCTTAGCATGTGGGTTGTCACGTATTTGTTACCGGTCTTGCACGATCATTGTAAGTTTTTTTTTCAATTCTTTACTGTCGGCCTATTATTTTGTGCAACCGAGTCGCGTGAAATGTTGTTTCTGACTGCTCAACTAACATTTCGCACCTCTCCTCAGTCCCTGCGAGCTACATGGACTCCTTGTACAAGGTACAGGCCAAGACTGCCTATGGCAAAATAAAAAAAATCAAGTCTCCAAAAGACGAGAAGTCGGGTGGTCTGAATTACAAGGGCAACCAACCCTCGCTGGGCTCTAACCTTCTCAGCACGACTCCTGGTCGAGACAAGTGATCTACTTTGGTATGATCGTCTTATTATAAATAACTCCCTTCGAAATAAATCTACATCTACCTGAACCAGTGCCATCGTGAACCGTGTTGTCATCTTGGCGTGCAAGCCGCATAATTCCATTTTTGTAACTTCCACTTTTTGTATACATGACCGCCCACTTCTTTTACAGAGTGCTCTCTCCTTCTTTTCTCTGTTGTACGTTTTTTATTTATTTGCACGAAGTGTCATGATCACAAAAAAGAGTAGCCTGCTTATTTCTATCAAAAAAAAAAAAGATGTTGTCGCTCTATCACTCGGCGAATAGAAATTTTTGAGTTTGTAATTAACCATAATCACTTTGGTGTTGAGTAAAACAATCTTTACCTTACCTCTATTTCTCCTTGCTGTCAAGAAAGGATATCAACAATAGAAAGTGGTTCTTACCACAAAGTGTCGAAAGAATTTCACTACTCATTAAGCTCTCTATAGTGGGAATAGAACAGCCAGGTGATTGGGGAAAACTTATGTATTGAATCTACTCATCCCTACCTGGATATTTTTTGTTGAATGGACCTTAAGCGTCACAATGTCTTTCTCAATTGTGAGCTGGTGTCTCTTAGCTGACCGTGGCGGACACAAGGGATGGCTCTCAAATATCTTGAATTTTCTTTTTAGAAGAAAGAAAACAAGAGATTGAGATAGACAAATGAGGGGAAAAGGGAACAGTAGAGATATATCAAGTTTGAACAAGATCATTACAGTTTTAAAGTTAACTGGTGGCAGTCTTCCAGCCTATTCTTTCAGGTGCCCATGAGCGGAATAATTCAACCCCTCCTTCAACAAAGGTATGAAGGGTATTAGTCTAAACAATTTTAGCCAACCTTTAAGGTTATTTTGTAGACTAAAGGAAAATAGTCAAGGTCATTTATAAGAAAAGCTTTGTAGTTTTGATTGATACCAGAAACCAAGGAAGTTATCTCTTTTGAAAGACGGAGGAGTAGTCTTAACTGAGTGATTGTTCTCAGAGTATTATGGGGAGGTTCAAGATTGAGGAAGAAGGAGAAAAGAACGGTCCAAGGTCTGAAGGAGGAGACTGACTATGGCGTAATCAAAACACTACTTAGATAGTGGAGATAGTACACCAAATTCCTTAGAGTGTCCTAACACCTAATGTCAAAGTTTGGATAACTTGGAGTGGTTCTTTTTGGTTCATATTTAAAGTGACTCATGATGGGGAAGGCCGGGGAGATCGGAATGAAACAAGCCTCTGAAAAGTTTTCTGTCATGGATTGAAATGTTCCTGACTAACTGGGAAGGTTTTAAACTTTGTAGATACATTGATAATTATCCAATGTTCAAGCTTGTAATTTTGTAGGCTTGAAATTCAATCAACTTTAAATTGTTACTTTCAAGAAGGCAAGAGAACAGCAAGGTTATGTATGAGAGGGTTGAGAACAAAGAAACATAAGATGAATTAAGTTTAATTGAAGTCAGAATCAAAATGCTAAGGCCCTGTTTGGCGGTAAAAATGGGTGTAATATTGAACATTTAATGCAATAGAAGCCACATGGTTGGCACAAATATAACAAAGTTGGTGTAGCAATAAAGAGTAATACCTGCTTCATCAAATGTGACATCCAAATGGGTATGTGAGACTGTCATCAGCATCACAATATTGATATTACACTTGAAACAGATATAAAGGGTAAAAGGGTAATAATGCTATTATGGCACTAGAGACAGTCCAATACATGGGCTCTTATGTTTTCAGTAATGGAGCAGGAAGCCTTTTTTCATTATATACCAATTTTGTTATATTTGTGGCAACAGCTTGGTTTTTATTGAATTAAATGATCAATATTACACCCATTTTTATGACAGTGCCAAAGGGGGCCTAAGTTATTGATCAAAAGCTATTTTGAAAGCTTTGAGACAATGTTTATTGTATCTAAGTATGTATACCATAAGAAAAACCCCAGAGTGGATGACTTCCCTTCGATCTACAGCCCGATGCCAAAGCTTATCTGCAGTTGAAAAGCTCAAAATTTAGCTTTTCCGCTGCTAAATTAAGATCTGCAGTGGCTGCAGATGGCAAAGGGAAGTCTTCCAGTGGCACAACTCTTCCAAAAGTCATTATCAATAATCAAAATGGATGTGTCCCATTAATTATGAAATCATAATAGTTAGAATTATCAAAGTTATTAATCAAATAAATAAAAAGAAACTTTCATACTGATTATTTTTAATTGGTTACACACTCAAATAAATCGTAGTGTTTGTGTCTCAGAGGAATTTCAAATCACAAACATGCATGACAACAGATGAATGGTATCAAATCCAAGAGAAGAATTTGATTGAGTTTCAAGCACTGGAAGAAAGTCTGGCTTAACTGCCACCAGTTGAAATCTGGGATACTTTGATCTTACTCCCATTTGAACCCCAAGTAGCTCCAAAACCAATTTTTTGGCACAGTCACTGTGCATTTTGCACAGTGACTTTGTCATGAAATTTGGTTGAAATGAAATTTGGTTGAAATGAAATTTGGTTGAAATGAAATCTGACTACCACAATTAATATGAAGACAGTGTGAATGATAATTGAGAACAAAAATAAGGGAGAAAACAAATGATTGGTTTAGAACACATAAAAGTTTTCAATCACGGTAAAAATTTGTATTACTTTAAGTTTTAGCACTCTATATTATGCCAAATCAATTAAACATTTGTTGAGGTGTAGCTTGAATGGCGGTGAAATCTTTCCAAAGTGAATGATGCTAATAACTGATTTTAGATCAGAATAGAGGAAGAAAAACAAAACAAAAATAACTTGGAATTAAGGTTTCATGTATTTATACAAAAAGTGAAATAGGTTGTTTGCTAGAGGTCTGAAAGTGGGATGATATAACATAAAACCAGACAGCCAGATGGTAAAAAAATTCCACCGCATCTCGATCTGAACTGATGATCCCAAATGCGCGAGTCAATCGTTTGATGATTGCAGAATAAAGAAAGATTTTTAATTGGAGTTCAACTTCTTGAACGCCGATTGCTCGGCGTTCATCATCAGCATCATCTTCATGATCATGTGGGTTTATGTCTCGTTGATGATTAGCGGGATTAGGTAGGTCAGGATCATGGATAGGTTGATTGTTGGGTTGAATGTTAATCTGAGCTCGTTGATGATGAGATGGTTGGGTTGATGTATATTGCTGGAATGTATTTTGGGCAGTTCCGGAAGAAGATGAGGGTTCACCTGTGGAAAGGAATCGTGGCGCGCTCGTCTGTCCACGATCAAGTGATTGAGTGAGATGCTGCCTGTTAGCAGGATGTCGAATATCCTCCTCCACGTTATCTGGAATTGCAGTCAGGCGCTCGGAAAGAATTTCTGGAGGTGATTGCTCTGCGGCTTTGCTGGTTGTAGCAGTACCATCTCTGAGGTAGGCGGATGTCGAGGGAGATGGTCGAATCACAACGCAAGCCTATTTGAACAAAGAACAAGACTCAGTTACTTGGACCATAGCCATTACCAGAACGCCCACAAGGATAAACGCAAACTCAACTATCGCAAGGATTTGTGCACACAACATATTGATTTATCTGCAAGTCTCGTTCTTTCCAGGCGAAGGGTTTGGAGGGTAGAGTCAATTGGTAGGAGCTATGTACTTCAGCATGCGCTCACCGATGAATGATAGTAAAACAACATAAGGCAGACAAGGTGATCGAATAGACTTCATAAAAAGCTGCCATGGACTGCACACTTAGCTAATTCTGCCGGGCTGCGCCGAGGTCAACCAACCTCGGCAAGACCACGGGTCAGACACGGTACCCCGAGCCGAGACCAGTCTGGTATTGACCAATCGACCCCGGCCAGTGAGCTTTCATCAAGCCCAGGAAAACAAATTTATAGCCCAATGTCTTCCTGGTCTGGTAATCCGGTTTGTGCGGACGGGTAGATTTTTTGAAAGTACCTTACCGGCCGTTAGACAATTACATTAACCAATCATAACTGATGATAACCTTGCTACGGGATCAGAGGCAGACAGTCAAGTCGGATCGCGGGTGACCCAGTCAACTTCACCACATCAACCAAGTTGACTGTACTTTAAATTGCGATACATGTTTTAGCGGGGATCTGTTAAAGAGGTAAGTGAATGCGGGAGTTAAAGGTATGCGGCGGAAGAACGCGTTCGGCTTATGAGCACTGAGATCCGGCGTCAGGAATTTTGTCTGAGCAGCAGCCAAAGATTGTCTGTTCTTGGAAAAGCGACACTGCGCCATGAGATCCAGCTTTATAAGGTTTTCTAGGTTGATGTTTCTTTGGTGGGATGATCACACTGCCAAAACTTTTTTTATGGAATATAAAGCTACTCGACGCTTGTCCTATTACTTCTGCTGCGAATTGGAGGATAAGGATCGAAGCATTTTCGAGAAAAAAAAAGAAAAGAAAAAGCCAGAACAAACATCGAAAGAGATGCGGGTGATACACGTATAAATGCGGAGGGGTCGTAAATGTTTCGTCTTCTCTATCCATAAAGCACTCAAGGATAATTCGAAAGAAATTTAAAGAAAGAATTGTACACCAAGAATCTTAAAATCATACTTGCGTCGGGAACCAATTTTCAAGATTTTCGAGTCCGGGAACGAAGTTCACTTCAATAGTAAATAAATAACAAAAAAAATCAATTGGGGGGATAAAAGAACACGGAAAGAAAGGTGAAATAAAACTTACCGAACAGGTTTAGGAGGAGTTTCAGGACGACGATCAGAGGAAGGTAAAGGATGGAAATGAGAACTGGGGTCATCATCGTCAGCTTCTTTTTGATTGTCGACTTGGGCTTTAGATATTGGTTGTTTCTTATTTGACTTTTTGGATCGACTTTTAGGATCCTTAACAACCTGTGAAGGCAATTAAAGAAAGCTAAGTCACCATTGGTCGATTCAGTTTGGCCAGCGCTATATCACACTCACATCTTCTGTTTGTCGTTCATGTTCCGTGTCTTCCGATCCTTCGTCATTATATCCTCCTGAGTCCATGGTATTTTGGCTCAAGTGCTGAGTGGCTCGATTGAAAATATCAATTTTCCTGTCTGCTTTGAGCTCTGCCTCTTTAGCCTAGCCCCACCGTATTTTCAGTCGTTCGATAAAAAAAAGGCTCAGTCAGTACACCCTTCTTGGCAAAAGCTTCAATGAAAGAGGAAATAGTTGTCAACTTGAACAGACCTCATTGGCCATGTTTTGAGTAAATAAGGCCTCCATGTCCAACATTCTTTGATTATATTCTTGCATGACTTGTTCTCGGACTTCAGCTTCGATCATCGCCGAACGAATCTCTGCTTCAACCAACTTAGTTGGGTAAATTGTGGAAAGAAAAACAAATTGAAGGGATGGGATATCAGGGAGAGTGCTCAAGGTGGAAAATGCCGATTTTCAGTCGACTGACTTTGACGCGTAGCGCAGAAACTTGGTCCAGCAAGTGGTCCACAAATGCGTCGTTGCTTTCTGTCAGATCTTCAGCTCCATCTTCGTTTTCTAATTCATCCTCTTCATCCTGATCCTCTTTTAGGTATGTAAATCACGAGCAAAACGGGTTAAGATCAGAACGTATCAGATAAATGGCATTTGCAAAAAAAAAACAGAAATGTGAAAATTACGAACTGACCAACGATAAAGCTGGTTTCGTCCAAAACTGGGGGCGGTACATGAGATTTGGCTTGGTCTTGAAGAAAGGCATAGGGGTTGTGATGTTCTTCACGGACAGTGACGACTTCACTAGCCACAGCGGAAAACTTCATCACGTGAGAATTCTCGTCAAAGCCAGTGTCGCATGGATTCACGTTCACGATCATCACAGTTTTCCCCTCCCCAGTGAAAAAGCTTTGAAAGAGTTCGGTCAACTTAGAATGTCTGAACGGAACGATCGTCATCTTGCGATTTTTCTCTTTCTGCTCTTGGTTCTTCCTCAGCGTTTTCATGCATTGTCCCAAGACCATCAGTGATTTATTGATGTTCCCAGCTTCTTTCAATCTTTGTCCTGTCGTTTGGGTATTCCTCGTCCGTTCCGAGCCCGCCAAATCCACTATCGAGAGTCGCGAGACTGTCGCATTTGCTAACATGCTTTCGGAAAGTTGCATGTTTTTCGGCAATTTAATTAGTTTGATGGTAAAAATTCCATGGCTACGAGAACTCGTTCTGTTGGCATAAGTCGAAAAGACCGTCCGATTGACCTGTCCGTGACGTAGTAGAACTTTGGCTTCTTCGGCAGTCTTGACCCGAATCTCCGTCAGACCATGAATGTACTTGTTACCGTTGGTTTTGTCGTGTTTGAGCGTGAGTGGTTTTCGTTTAATAACGCCTCCAGAGTTAGATGCCTTGGTATGTAGTAGATGGGCTGCACTCTTGACTTGGTCAGCCAGGTTGGCAGTAAATGATTGAAAAGTAGCCCCGGAACTGGAGGAGGATTCGAGCAAAGTATCCAGCAAATCATAAACTTTTTCGTTGTAAACTTCAGCATAGGAAATCCAAATCCCATACTCGGCGCTCGGGTCGATCGGTAAAACGGTTTGGTCTTTCAACAAAATCGGAGATTGTCGCGGAGACGAAGGGTCAGAGAAGCTATTGCGCTTAATAAGCCTTAACGGCTGTGGGGCGAGAGGAGCGATTTCGATGCCAGTCATCCTGGCAGGTTTGATTGGTAATTCGGTTAAATTGCCTCCAATCGAATTGAAGAGAACGTCCATCGTTCGAGGCAATAAACCTGGGTCCATCGATCCACCACCTCTGACGGTATCCAAACCCCCTTGAACGGTGTAAGTTTTTCCGGAAGCAGTGACACCGTATGCAAAGCAAAGACTACTGTTACCATCTAACAGATCCCGCACAAGCGGCAGGCCAGTTCCTTGGAAGAACTCTTGCTGCGTTGCTTCCGGTCCATAAACTCGAGTAAATTTGTATATAGCATTCACGCTTTCTTGGGCCGTAAAACCAGGTGCTGAAGTGTTGGAGGGAGGGGCCAGTAAAACTTCGGTGTCATTCAGGATTGTGATGTAAGGTGTTGTCCGCGTCAAAGATGTGTTGGGTGGCCTAATTCTCAGGTAAGCCTGTTAAATTACCGCGTCGATCGAGGGGAACAGGTGCAATGAATGTAGTTTTATCAGTCAGTCGCGAACAATTGGAGTAGGCATCCATGTATAAAAATGGTTGGATTGACCTTGAGGGGTTCTCTTTTCGGATTATATCCACCGATAGACCTGTCATCCGATTTGATAGTAGAAACTTTTGACTTTCCAGGAGAGACACATGGCGTAGTGAGAAAGGTGGGGGATTTATTTTGGTTGCCAATTCGCGAGAAACCTAAACCGGCGAGGATAGACGACTGATGTGATTTGAACTCCTTGAGCTTGGCCGTAGACGGGGGAGGCTCGTTTTCATCAGTACCACTTGCCGCACTGACGAACGTGGCATTCACGAGTGAGCTATCCATCGAGTCGCCTCTCATGAATTTATGGTCTACGTTTGGATCACGATTGATGGTGTAGTTGCACGACCTGGGTGTATGTGAGACGAAGACCTAGAATGAAAGCATCAGATAGGAATGCAAGAAATTATATGGGAAGAGATGGAGTATAAAGGAAACGAACCAGTCTTTGTAATGCAGCTTGATGGAAAAGTTGGAAGGCGAAAGTGCAGAACGACGTGGGAAGAGAGCGACAGAGTCGGCTGAAACGCAATGAAGCGCGTCTCCAGACGGCGCGCTGCCTTCAAGACACCCCTCTTGGCTCTGTCTTGGTGCCGGCTAAAACACAGGCCCCTCTGGAACTTATGAATCACAATCCTTACAGCACAAGTACTAGATTTCACTCAAATGTTGGAATATTTTTGCATTCCTCATTGCCTCTGATATGTATGTCTTTGCTGCAAAAAATACTGCCTTTACACAATTGCAACACGGTCAGTCCAGGCTACCTCATGGTGATTTTCGCGCCTATCTGATCATAGAGAAGTTTTGATAGACATATGGTAGAAAAAGATCAAAAAACAAAAGGAATATCTAAATACGTCTGTATCCAGGGTCTGTCAGGATCTTTGAAAGGACATGTCCTTGGTAATGGTAAGAGTTGATTAAATCTAAATTGAACTTGTTTCAAATGTTCAACAAACAAGATGGATCAATCACAAAATTATATTTTTTATGATTGGAAGATTTGAGTAGGTCCTCAAAAAATTCAGGAACAAAAACATTTGAGCCAGTATTTAGAGAGAATGTCCTGACAAACTGTAGAGACTGTGAAAGGAAGATGTATCTGGTGGGATTCAAACTCACAACCTCAGCAATACTGAGACAGATACCAGAGTTCTGCCTTTGCCAAATAGGAAACAGACACTTGTGGATGCCTGGGAAGTTGGGTGCTAGTGGATATGGTTTGACTCAGCAGTTGGAGTGATACATCATGATAGCACACTAACAGACACCTCAACACGTAAGCAGCATGTTAATCCAAGGTAGATAGCTACCTTGGATTTATATTTCATTGGTTGAGATGAAACCAAGGTTAACTGGGTTGAGTAAATCCCAGGTGAACCTGGATACCATCAACCCAGCTAATAATGATGGCTGTGTTGATACTGTGTTCATTTTAAGTTGGATTGGTGGTGGAGTAATCCAAAATCATCTTATTGTGGTGTGCTGCATAACCCCATTCTTTGTTGGGACGTCATCTTTTTTTCTGGTTTTGCTCCATCATAATCCCAGTCCAGTTCTTTCATGATATCATATAAGTCTTCTTTTCTGTTGTCACACTTGTCCCAATTGTACAGGTTTTGTTGGCAAAAACAAGTGTCGGTGCGGCTGGACGTTTTTTTTTTTTTTAAGTGTTATTGATTTAACATATCACACTATAATCTAATGTTATAAACCCATTACAACTCTCTTGAAAGTACCACCGTTTGAATTCTACGGGTTTTTTCTGCTTCAAAAAAGTGAGGAAGTTACCGCGAATTTTTGCTGAACTTTGTCCATTTCGTCTGCTGATTTTTCCAGTGGTCTCGTTCGTTCTCCAATTCCCGATTGCGTTCAGTTTCGCGACGGATCCAATGCTCCTTAGAGCCTCCTTGCGTCTGTTCACCATCAGATTCGTCTTGATTTCTGGGCGAAGAAGACGATTGATGAAGGTTTTCTGAACTCGATAGCGTTTGTCGATATGGATTTGTTGGGATGTTACTCGAGGAGGAAGGTCGATCAGCCGATGGATTGGAGGGGAGGGTAAGAGTTGATTGGTTTCCATCGAAGCTGTCGTCTTCCATGTTCATTGAGATTGAGTCGTTGAGGATGTCCCCGTCGAAAGCCCATCTTGGATTGTGATGGTTTGGCATCGATCGAAGTCTTTGCCTTCCTTTATGTAGTGTCTCTGTTGTCCGTCCACTCACCGCTCGAATAGCCCACCAGTCAGGTCGAGCACCCGGCCACCCCCGTCACCCCCCTTCAGCAAGGTCACGTGTTCGACTCTAGCCCAAAGGTACGGAAACCTGGCCCCCTCTCGCGCGCAACTGCCGTCCATCATGGTCCGTTGGGTCCTCGGCCTCATCCTCTCATCTTGGCTGGTCGTCCTGACCCTCGGAAAAGGTGTGTGCTCAACATGCAGGCAAGAGAAGCAAACCATCAGGTCGATCAGTGCTGGCCATGCCTGGGGCAAACAATTCACGTGCACGATGGGCAAACACGTTGACACAGACACTTGTGATCACTGGCCCGTATTCTTCTGTTGAAGTGCGGGTGTGATGAAAAATCTACCTCTGAAACTGTTTCTACCAACATTCATGTCAGGCCATGCAATCACAGTGATTGTTCTTAACCAGTCAGTCGTGACAGGCAATCCCAGAAAGCTTGTGGTTAGACTGGGTCCGCTGCTTGAAATTTTTTAACACTATGGGTCGGCACTGGGCAGACACATACAGACCTCAGCAACCCAGCATGGAATCCTAAATTTCTTTTGCATAACGTGCATTCGATTCATATCTACACCACTTGGCTGAAATATTAATGGAGTCAGAGGTCAAATAGGATTTGAGATGTAATCCTTTAAGTCTCTGTGACACTACTTGTGACCACCACTCATATTTGGTGGGTGTCATTCAGCTTGTCGGTCATAGGCGTCTTTGATAGGACAGTGTTGAGCTGTTGTACCCCAGAACTGGGCTACACAGGGTCACACCTAGACCCCCTCTATCTACTTGTATATAAATCATAATACTTGTCTAGGTAGTAAATTCATATATTCTACCGACTACCAAAACTCAGTGTCCAATAGGTTATGAGCGCCTAAAGTATCTTGTTTCTTATTTCTCTTCATCATCAATCACAATAAACCACATTTCCGGTAGCCCAGAGTAGGGCATAATGGTCTGGAGTTTGTCCCATTATATCGACCAGTCACCGTGCAAATCACATATCTCTATCGATTTCTTCGTCATCCTTTAAACTTTATTGAACATTCTCAATCCCAGTAAATCCGTCATTGTACACTGCAAACCTAACTCTTCTGATTAAGCTGCTTCTGGGTCGCTCTCAACAAGTATATCCTAGACCTGGGACGCTGGCTCTAGGGGCCGAACAGGCAAGTAGGCACAGTCTTTCATCAAACTTTTTGTTCTATAATCTTTCACCTCAATCTATTCCATCTTTCCAGTTTCCTCAATTCATTTTTTTCCAATCTTCCTCAATCTCCATCTTTCTGATCTTTCTCAATCTATCCCATCTGTCTGTTTTCCTCACTCTATCACATCAACATGTTTTTCCGTTCCCCCCAAATTTCCCTGACCGTGTCTCATTCTTCCTTCTTTACCTCCACAAACTCAAAAAAAAAGCCCCTGTTTTACTCCTTCTTCACTCACTATCTCCGACTCTGTTTTTATCCCTTTTCCCCTTCCCATCCCAAATTACTTTATCCTTCCCACTCCGTTTCCTTACCATGTCCACTTCCAACCCGACCAACTCATCCCCTCAAACAATTCCCTCCATCCGACCCAACAGAGAAATTCCCCTCATCAAGGTGACACTCCTGAAGAGAATGTCCCCCGAAGAAGAACCTCACGGCGAGACTTCACTACTGAAACCGAGCTTGACCGGACAACTTCGGCTATCATCACCTTGGTCACCAGTCAAATCCGTGATGATGATTGTCTGAAAATCGATGGCTCCAATTACACAACCTGGGCTGACTTCGTCAACGAACGCATGCATGAAGCAATCAATGTTCAAAATTTCTTCAACGGTCCCACCAACAATCCCATTCACGAACAAATCAGGCGGTCAATCCTCATCTTGTCCATTGACCGGTCTTTTCGCAGGAACATAACCCGCCTGGCCACCGCACATGGCATGTGGAATGACCTCCTCATACGGTTCAACTCAGTCAGTGGGGCGGCCCAACTTGATTTGTACCGCAGGCTAATCACTTTCAATGCCTGAGATCATGCCTCCACTGCCCATATCAGTGAAATTTTCGACAAGATGGCGGCAATACATATGCCGTTCACCCGGGATTTCCTAGCTGGTCTGGCTCTACAAAACGGTTTGAACAATGAACCTGAACTTCAAGCAGAGTTTGACAGATGGCTGGAATTGACCTGCAAGATTCCACACCAAATGACCTTCCCAGAAATGATCCGCCGACAACAGCAAATCCAAAGCCCACACCGCAACACCAGTACCCAGCTGAAATCCGGCATCTCTCTGAATGCTTCAGCAAACCAGACCGCCTTCCACAATTCAACTCAGCTAACGAATCTGGTCTCTTGGCCAGACAATTTCAAGCCACCAGCGTTCCAAGCACTGCACCCCGACAACTGGCCAGACGCCCAAGATTTCATGGTGATGCAGGCTGGATTGTGTTGGCATTGTCGCTCACCTGATCACATGCTACGGGACCACCCCCTCCGACAACAAGCAGTGCCTCACCAGAATGCTGCTTTCCGTAACCCGCCCTGTGCCACACCAAATCAGGCATCTGGTTTTCAGTCCTTCTATCCAATCATCACCCCTCCCGGTTTCAACGACCATTACCCACCTGGTTTGGGTACTGGCCGCCAATCGACCTTTCCCAACCATCTCACGCCCCCATCAAAAACCCCACCCAGCCGGCTGACTACTACCGACCTCCACAACATCAAAGTCAGCGGTTGGGTGCACCCTATGATCACCCAAACTCACAACGCCCACGCGCCTCAGCAAACAAGTTCATGGCGCCCCCACAGCAAGAATGTGACCGAGGACCTGAACAATGTCCACTTTGGTCATGTCATGGCGGATGATGCCAATAATGTCCCCATTGTTGACTCAGGTGTGTCACACCATTTGTGTGGTGATTTTAAATTGTTTTCTAATTTCTGCTTCTTTCCAATCCCATTCCCCTCAAAGTTGTGACCTCTGGCAACAATGCTTTCATCACTGGCAAAGGGGATCTTACCTTCACAGGCCTTGATAACCAGAGTGTGACAATTCACGGCATCCTCTACTGTGAGCTTGCACACTTGCAGCATTGCAAAAAGCTAATGCTTATTTTACTGATATGATGTGGGCCAGGACTGCTACAACATTTACTCTAAGTCGCATGCCCATGTCTTCCGGTGTCCGTTCATCCCTTTGCAAAACCGCTGGATTTTTCCCAAACCAATCGTCTCGAATTCATTCTCCTCATCTTCTG